>APFE030595392.1:65783-106007 GCA_000404065.3 Pinus taeda | reverse complement strand
AATGCATTACAAGATATGGTCAGATTCATTTGTTTTTCATCTAGGTTTTGTTCCTGGAGTATATCCTCTTCTTTGACCTTTCTTGCTCCTTTTCTTCTTCCTCTTCACAATCTATGTAGAATAATTTCTTCTCAGCACACTTATGACCTTTATTAGTGTATTTTCTATCACAACTATAACAAAGCCCTTTTGTTCTTTTTTCTTCCAATTGTTGTGGTGTCAACCTTATAGGTTGTGGAAGGCTAGGGGCAACAATGCTTCCATGTTTATAGTTGTGAGTGGTAGGCTTCCTAGTTGCCATAATTTTTCTTTCTATTTTTCTTGCTAACTTGAATGCCTTCTCCAATGAATCAGGTTCCCAAAGGTAAACCTCATGTTGGATATTATCCTTTAAAGTCCCTATGAACACATCAATCCTATGCTCCTCTAGAATATATTTTACCCTTATGTTCAATTTTTGGAAGTCCTCAATGTGCTGCATCATTGAACCCTTTTGTTTGAGACTTATCAATTGGATAAAAAAGGTGTTGTTTTTTGTATCCTTGTAATTTCTTCCATAAAAATTTCCCAAGTGACAATTTATTTACGAGAGAAAATCCATCGATACCATACCAACTGATTTGGTTCCAAATATAAAGTTTCAATACATACCTTTTGTGTTTTTTGTACATTATGGAGATTGAAAATTTTTTCCATCTGTAGTATCCATGTTGCGGGATCCTTGCCATCAAACTTCCTCATATCGATTTTTGGAATATGGTGGGTCTTCAATCCAACATTAGAGTCTATGAAATCATGCTTAACATTTCTTTTGTTCTCATCATGAGTTTCCTTTACTGCCCTTTCACCACTATTGACCATTTCTTGTAGTAACTTATTCAAATTTATCTTCAATTCTTTCATCTTATCATCCATGCCATCCATCTTAACATCCATGCCATTCATCTTAGCTTCCATGCCATCCATCTTAGCTTCCATGCCATCCATCTTAGCTTCTACGCCTTTCTTTAAACCATCCATCATAGCTTCCATGCCATACATCTCAGCTTCTACATCTTTCTTTAAACCATCCATCTTAGGTTCTATTACTTTTTGTGTGAGTGACATTTGTTGCACTTGCTCTCGTAATTTTGATATATCATGTTGCATTTCTTCCTCTTCTTCATGAGTCATGCTAGAGCTTTCAGGTTGCTTACTAGGTGTTTGCATTTTCTTTCCTTGGGGCATCAATTACTGATAACAATTCTTTACTATGCCCTTTGAATTCCTTCAAACTATTTTTTCAAACCAAACTTATGCAAAAATTAAAAAAATACACACCTTTTTTCACTTTGTAGGAACTTGATATTGAATCTGATGTATCTCTGTAATTTTGAATCATCCAGTTATGAAATTACGACCTGTAGTATCCCTCTATGTCCTCTTTCCAATGCCACCAGTCTGATCGAATTTAGATTCTCCAAGAAAGAGTTATGAAAAATCTCCCGAGATGACCTGATTATAGACCTTTTCAGAAGAGCGAACTTGTATGAAGTGCCACGTGTCACTGTTTTGACCTTCGTATCTAAAAAATATACAAAGGAAACTATAGTCCGTCCTCTTTCTACAACTTCTTACTAAAATTCAATCTGATGCTCAAAACAAAAGTTATAACGATTTTCTCCACGTCACCTGTTTGGAATGTAATTTTGGAGTTTGCAAAATGGCCAACTTCCTCAGATCATATCTTCGCAAATATAGCACAAAGCTCTGAAATTCAGACCTGAGAGTCATAGCAATGTCAGTCCAAATGGGTTTTTTAAGCATTTGAAACATCACAAAAAAAAGGTTATAGCGCAAATGCCACGATGACCTGTTTGGAGCAGCGAAACCCTAGAATCTAAAGCTCTGATACCAAATGTTATGGAACCAACTCACAAAAAGATAGAAAATATAGATCAGTGCCTTATAATTCAGCCTCTTCGAGGGGGCAACCTCCTTTACATTACACAAATGAACAATTCTTGGATGATACAAATGACAAAACCTCCTTTCTATATATAGGAGTCTAAGGGGTCACAATATAACCAAGCCAACCTAGCAATAATAATATAAAGGCACAAAAATAACAATAGAGGGATTCTAAGCCCCAAGGGTTAGCTCAGTTGGTCAAAAACCGTACCTCGCCATTGGGAGGTCACAAGGTCAAATCCACCCGAAGCCCTTGGGGTCAGGTCTTGTAGTAGGCCGAGGGGCGATTTAGCCTAGATATCGCCCAGATTTTTTTGTGGACGTAGTGATCACTCACTGACCAGGGTGCTCATGAACCACATGCAAAAAGAAAAAAAAACAATAGAGGGATTCTATGGGGTACAATAATAACAATATGGATATAATAGGGGCACAACAATTTTAATAAGGGATACAACTAAAATAGTAAGGGGGAATCACTAGTATTATAGGGACCTAACAGATAAACAAAATTCCTTCTTAAATATAAACCTAGGGCTTGCTATACTACCACATTGTTCATCATAATCGAAATTGCTAAAACTTTTTGGGCAATACCTATTCTTAGCTTTCTTGACATCATTGATTGCAATATTGTGATAATGTGATTATCACACTCGCAAATATCACACACATAACACACTGATATAGTGATATCTCTATCACATATCAGCTCAACACTTAAATAATGAACTTATTTCACCATCCGATCAACTCTTGCGATGTGATATATTAATGAGTAATAAATAAAACACGTAGAGCCATGATTTCAGTTAATTAATGGGTTCTAATGGTATTAATGGTTAGGGCATAAGGAAATTTTATGACCTATTTAGATTGATTTACATTAAAACCTCTCTTTCGGTCATTTCAAAATCTTTATGTGTTCACATGCATTTACATTTAAACCCTATTTTCTCTTCATTCGCTTTGTATTCTCTGTATTGCAGGATTTCTCCCGAAAGTAAATTGTGCGGAAAAATAACTAAATCTAAGAAGGGAAAGAAGTCCAGTGAGGCTTCTCAATCCTCTACATCTGATTTCAATGAATGTTTCCATTATTTTCAGACACCAAATGCACCATTCATAGTGGGACCTCCTCATGGGAAGCTATGTACAATCTGTTGGAAAAGGAGGGTCCAAAAATAATTAAAACCAAAGAAAAAAAATATGATACCACTTCTTCTGAGGCTTCTTATTTTGAAGCTGTAAGTTCTTTCTTACACCAAATTACTGCTAAACCAAAGATTTTACCATATACTAACATGGTAAAATGGATTATAGACAACATCAACATTGCAGACTGTGCATTCCTGACTTCAAGCTATTGGTTCCTTCATGACAGAGGATCTGAAAAGAATGTATCATATACCAGACCCACATAAGGTATATGATAAAGATTTCCTTGAAAATTTCATGAAGGATAACGAGGATCCATTAGAACCAATTCAGAAATGGAAGTCCAGTTACAACAAGAGAAAACAAAAGAAAACAAGTATGTATCCTATATCATCTCTTGTTGATCCCTACTCTTGTGTCACAACTATGATGTGTAGACTATTTGGGCGTGCCGAAACCACCAAGTTTTTTTTTTGAGTGGGTTTCCTTAATAGATGCAGCCATGAACTTATTTGTAATGGATTGGGGTACCATTTTATCTAGCAACATGGCTATGTAAATTTGGGAATATAGGGAAACGAGATTTGTCACCTCCAGGACAGTCCCACCATTTTTCATGAGTGCTTATATTATGGATGCAGATTGTTTCACCACCACTTTTCCAACTATGGGGTGGAAATGGACTATTCAAGACCCTACCCGCATTCATATATATCATAAAAATTTTTGGGAGTCAAATTAACAATCCCATTTCTACAAAATCTGTCAGGAAGTTATGTTACCAATCCACCAAGTGGTTTTTGATAAGAAAGCCCCGTGGTTATTCGATGAGGCCAAGATTGATATTTTTCCAATAGCTAGGTGGTTTGGGGAAGAGTTGTTTACCTATATCAGGGTTTTCAGAAGCATATCACCCCTCATGTCCTTCCTTGGTATGTACATGTTAAACTTCTTGCCAGGGAAATTTCTTACCAGACTGTAGGGGATGGGATAACCAAAACCTTGAAAGAATATACGAAATTTCTTTGGCTTTCATTTCCCCTCAAATTTGGTGTTTATGTGTTGCACAATTTTAGGCATGCTATGTTTTGAATTGACCACATATTATGTTTGAAGCTTGCTATAGTTCTTGGCATTATCATTTGGATTAAACCTCAGGCTGAAGGAAGACAATGCCAGGGTAACCACAAACCATGCTTAGCCAAGTAGCTAGCCCTACTAGGCCAGGAGAGGGCTCTCTTTGTAAGGATATCAGCCAAGATGACTGGATTAGGTAAAGGATATTATGCTAGGTATAGTAGCAAGAAGTTTTGATTTTGAAGGGGTTTTCCCAGATCAGGAGGAGCTGGACAGTTTAGGTCTAGGGAACTAGGTCAGAATCGCAGGGTGTTCAATGGGGCAAGGTGGGCATAGGATTTAGCACTCAAGAGCTTGATGGGGTGAGATTTTTTAGACTAGTGAGAAGCTAAGAAGATCATGTGAAATCATGGATCCTTCCTAGACTGCAGAAAACATGAAATGGTGAATGGTTTCCCAAGGCAGAGCACTGATGCAATGAATTCCACCTATCAACTTGAAAACATTCAACTAGAAGCAATGAAATGATTAAAGAAGCATACAAAACACATTAAAATATGGTTATAGAAGAAGAAACTGTACTAAAATTCATACCACATGGATCCCATAAAAATATCTGTAATTCTTATTAATCTCTTGCCAAACTGCTTACAAAAGGTGTACAATCAAAGTTTGAGCATCCAACTGAGTCCAACCCTTTAC
This sequence comes from Pinus taeda, assembly GCA_000404065.3. Classification (NCBI taxonomy): domain Eukaryota; kingdom Viridiplantae; phylum Streptophyta; class Pinopsida; order Pinales; family Pinaceae; genus Pinus; species Pinus taeda. Next base: position 101,120 of record APFE030595392.1, on the reverse strand, counting down.
AATGAGAAATAAGAAGAAGATATAGACATGAATTCAACCTCCTCCCATCCTCAGGGGTCGAATCCCTAAGATGAGGAGCTAATCTAACTAATATTGAACAAAAAACAGGACTATAGGCATCTAAACAACTTCCCTCTAAAAGTGAAAAACTAATTCATTTGAGCTCAAACTGACTTCTGAAGCAATGAATCTGCCCTCTATTACTATATAACTATCATATTTACATTCCAAGTCATCATTTACAATGGTGAATCATCATCCATGAGAGAGAATCCAAGAACATAGTCAAAAACTAGAAAACTAGCCATCCTGAGCAAAAACTGGCCTATGTGCAGCACCACTGGCTCAACATGCAGTGCCACTTTCAGGTATCTTTTGAAGGCCTTCCTAGCATCACAATTGAGCCCATGATAGCTCATTGGAAAGGTATTCAAGTATAACTTCCAAAACACCTAGAATTTCTACATTTGAAGCTCATTTGAGCCCTCAAAACGCGATTCTACCAAGACTGGTTCTGTGTCCAAAAAGTGGCAGAAAGGTCATTTTAAAGGTTTTGTTTGACCTTTTGGTGGACCAATTCTGCCCCAAAAACTTTGAAAATTGCTAGGGTGCATTTCCTAATCGCTCTAAATCCAAAAATGAAAACTATTTCTTCATTGGGCGCCCCTAGGAAAAGCGCAATGCCACCGAGGCAATTTTCCTGTGTATAAAATTTCAAAATTTGGGAATGACAAATTTCCTCCAAAGTTGCCCAAAATTGGTGAGAAGCATCCTCATCAAGTGCCTTGATGAGCCAAGGAAGCTTTAGTAAGAATCCTAAGCCTATCCTCCTCGTTTTTTCCTTTCAAGGCCCACGTTAGCCTAACTTTCATCTTCTTGACCCTCATATTGCAAATCTTGTTTCGGGTCCTGTAATGATAGGCCATGTGTCTGATCATTTGATTGTCTCTATTGGCCTTTTGTAGAAGCTTCTCAAGGTGAAATTTGACTCTCTCAAGCCAAGTTTCTCTATCCTCTTCAATCTCTTTCTTAATGGAAGTCAAAGTGACTTGTGCCTCTTTGCCACTTTGTCGTTTCATCTTGAGCATTTCTAGCTCCAGGAGGACTTGTTTGTCACTCAATTGCTTGTTTTCTTGCTCCAAATATGTGATGACATATTTGGACCTCTCCAAATTGTCCACCAAAGCTTGTACTTGAGCTTCCCTTTCTTGTATGATGATTTCTTTAATGGTTTCTTCGTCCTGAGCTTATAAGTCAATGACTTCCACTCCATGATGAGTATAATGCTGCTTCGGCTCATCTTGCTTAGTCAAGTCAAAGTATCTTTCCTCCTCATCATCAATACTCTACTCTAGAATCTTTTCCTTCCCTTTGTGTAGCTGTTGCACCTATACCTGCTGTGTCGATGAAGAAGGAAAATCCCTTTCCACATGTTGTGGAGCTAGCAGTTTCCTATGAGTTGATGAAGAAGGCAAGGTCCCTTCTACATCCCATGGAGAAAACACTTGCCTATTAGTTGAAAATAATATCCTTGTGCCCCTTTGATATGTCATGTAAACAGACACCTCAGTAGTTCTAGTATCCTTGGCCTCCTCATTCACTTGAATACTGCTAGAATGTTCCCCTGCTTCTTGAGACACTGGTGGAGGAATTTGTGGACCCATGAAAATGTCATGAGAAATAAAGGTCTTGCAAGAGATGTTGAGGAGATTGAGATGATGAAGCACAATGATCTTGATTAGGGAGTAGTGATAGAGACTGCTCATCTGCTGAGGGTATGGCTTCTTCTGGACAAAATGAGCCATCTTCTCAATATTCTTGAACAAGAAGTAAGGGAGGTTTAACATCCTCATCCTGGTGAAATGCATGAGGAGCCTAATGTGGTAAGTGTACATCCTGGAGAATATTCCCTCACAAGTGAAATACTTCATGATGATTTTCATCATGGGGACATACTTGTCTTCGAGAAATCTGAAAGGAAAAAGTCTCTTCACCTCATTTCTGTACCGGGGTTTGATATAAGGCTCATCATAGTGTTCATCCACGTCCTGGGCCTTGTACCACTTCTCCCCTACATTTTGAATCCTAGTGGCATCTGAAATGATGGATGGTGAAACTGTGAAGGTTACCCCAGCAAGAGTTACCTTGTTGTCCTGAAGATGAGCCACAAAAAGTCTAGTGAGCTATGGGTGGTATTTAACTCTTTCCACTTGCTCACAGAACTCATAGTAGCCAAGATATCTGAAACATGTGAAAACCAACTGAGAGGCCTACAATTCCCTAAGGTTTGATGGCTCTTCTCTGATAATCCTACCTCCCTTGTGTGGTTTTCTCTATTGCCTAGCTTTGTCTGCTGAGGTGTCACTACTTGTGTTTGCCTTCTCCTCATAGTCTCAGTCCTCTTGGTCCATGTTTGCAAGGTTGGGGTTGTATGAAGGGAATGAGTGAAAGTGTTTCTAGGAATGAGGGGATGGGAGATGAGCTTGTGGCTAGGAAATGAATGAAGGAATAGGAAATGAGAGGGAGGGCTTGTTTTGAGAAATTTCCCTTGGGGAAGAGGGATAAAAGGGATGGGAAATATGGAATGGGGATAAAGGAACAAAGGTATAAGGGATAGGGAAATAGGGATAGGGTTTAGAGTTGTAGTGATATATGATAGGAGGAACAATGAGGGTTTAGGGTTTTAGGCATACTAGGGGCAAATTTAGGGTTTCATATTTACCATGGGAAGTGATGCTTGAAATTTTGATTTGCAAACCAAAACTGAAGTGAGGGAGGTAAAATTACTTGCAATGAAGGGAAGAGAGAGAAATTTTGATGTTTCTTGAAGTTTTTAGGGCTTTATGGCCCTTCTTCTCAACGTGCAGTGCCAACCTAGATGTGCATTGCCACCTCTTGAACATGCATCACCACTTCTTGAATGCGCAACGCCACTTTTAGATAACTTTTGACTACCTTCCTGGTCTCCAAATTAGGCATGGGATAGCTCGTTGGAAATCTTGTCGAGTATAATTTCCTGAACATCTTGAATGTTTCAATCTGGAGCTCATTTTCCTTGTTAAAAGCTCAATCTCCCAAGATTTGTCAAAACGTGAAGAATGAGGCTGCCAAAATATAGAGTGTTGTTTCAGTAAAATTTTGAAGGTCTTCCTCAACTCCAAATTGAGTTAATGATAGATCATTGGATATATCTCTATGTCTAGTTATCATTTTACTCATCAAGCAAGTCATTTGGTCACTCCAGCTAGGAGAAATATTGATTTTCCCAAGGTCACGCTAGAAGTGCATCAACTCTCCTGAGGCAATTGTATTTTTGACATTTCTCTAAAACCATGACATCTGTGTAAAAAGTGGAGGAGGTGTTTCTTCCTTGGCCTATTGGGGACAAAATCCTCTCTCACGTTTTCCAAATTCTTCCATGTTTGTTCTAAAAAATAGTTTGAAGAAAAACTGGCCCTACATGTGGCAAATGAATTGTCCCTTGGAATGAATTATTGAAAAATGATGGAGACATGATGTGTATGAGTTGGAATGGCCTCGTACTCACTGAAATGACCTCCCTTATGCCTCATATACTTAGATGTCTCTGATTCCATAGCCAACCCTAGCTCAATGGGTGAGGAAATTAGGGTTTAATGCTTGTGGAAAATGATGATTTGGACACCCTTGGACAAAAACAACTCCCTTTGGCATGCACTTAACCCTTAGAAACTTTACCCTTTCACTTGACTATTTCTTTGAAAAATTGATCTTTTGATGGTCTAGCATCTTTGGAACACTAAGTTAATAGCTTAGGATGGTGAAATTATTACATTTGAAAGACATAAAATTACATAATGAAATAAGCATTTCTCTTTACAAATCATCTTCACATGGTGAAGGGATGTTATTTGATCACCCTTTACTTGCTAGTCTTATGCAATGGAATGGAACCTTGAAAACCCTAATGATCTAATGAAACCTTGAAAAAGCCTAAAGACCTAATGAGACCTTGAAAGACTGAATTTCAAGATGACATAATGACCTCATGACTAATACAAATGGAATGATAAAAATAACTTTATGGATGATGTAGAGTCAACAAGATATGAAACTATGTAAACAAGTAATCACATTTAGGGAAGAGCGATGTTTTTGGACTAGGACTACCATTAGTGACTAATTGTTTTGCATGACTTAGTGGAATGATAAAAATTTCTGAATCGAACCCTTAAAATGATATGAAAAGAGGATTTTTGATCACTGATGGCCAGATGCAAATACTGACACTAACACCCAGTAAGTAGTATGACCCCAATAAAGTTGCACAAAACTTCACTGCATTGGTTAAAATAAGGCAATTCAGCCATGAAGAGGACGAAGTTGATGATTTATTTGAGTCAGTCAAGCTCTTCTCACAGGTCCAACATCCAGCTACTTTGAGACTCAATCCACTAGATGTGGCCCGTTTCGACCAATACAGGAAGAAGAGGTTATTAAAGGTCCCTTTGGACCTACTGGAAATATGTATGCCAAATACTGAAATAGAAAAAATTTCAAGCCAAAGTTCAGAAAAGGGCTTAGAGAACGACCCAGAGCATGACTAAGAGAAAGCCTCAACACACAATTTTGAGCATAAATCAAAGAAAAATCAGAACAGGGGTTTGAATAGACATTAGAATAGAGATCAGGCCAGGGTTTAGAGCATGACTCAGAGCACAACTCAAAGCATGAATCACAATTTTTTTTGTAGAAAAGCCCCGAGAAGGGTCCTGTAAAGGACATTGAAAGGGAGACTAAAAAGGCCTCAACAGAGAAGGAAGTGGAAGCTATTTCCACTAAAGAACACACCAAGGAGAACCCCTTAAAAAACAAACTAGATGAGGCATGGCAACAGTTTAATGAACAACTCAAAGGACATCAAGGGGAGGATAATGTTGAAACACAAAATATATTCAACACACCCCAGAATACTAGACAGAGTTCACTTACGGACAAAGCTACTAACAAGACTGTTGTCACAAAAGAAATTAAATCAACCCAACCTTCCCCTTAATCCAAATTGTTCTCAGAATAGAGGAGATTCCTCCTCTTTATGTCTTTTATAGTCCAAAACATTGGGCTATAGTAAAGCGATAGAATAAAAGGAAAATAGATTAGTCCTCGGTGATAAGTCTAGACAATGAGCCAATGGATGTTGTTTGGAAGGATACTCCTATGGATCCTTCAGATAACTTGACAAAACTATCACAATTTGCAGGTGCTTATGCATATGCTACTATTGATAAGGAAGTAGAGGTTAAACAATTGATAAAGGACAAAGATGAAAAAATACAACAGTTGGCCGAAGAAAAACATAATATAGACCATCAGATGAAGGCACAAATGGCACAACTGCAACAAAGCTTTGATCAGTTAAAACTCCAGTTTCAAGCAAAGACAAGTGCCAAAGATGCTCAAATACAACAATTGCAATTTTTTTTAGAACAATCGAAAGACAATCCTAAAGTCGAGGAGTTTGTCAAAGAAACACTTGAACTAAATTCTTTGTTATCTATGCAACATGCAACATTTTGTCAGAGGCTATTAGTCATTAGTCTGATGTTCAAGGAAAGTGATCCACCAAGGAATCGAGTATCCAATATGAGGGTCACTTTCAACGAGATTGATGATAAAATCTCAGGATACATTACATGGAATGATACCTGAGAAGGAAGGATACAATATCTGCCTAGGATAGAAGAGATTCACAAATATATCCTTTTCACTGAATGGGATAGCTGAAACGGGCAGAAAGGGGAGTCACAGGAGCAACCGATGCTGCAAGAAATATCATTGAGACCATCAATGACAATTTACATAATTCAAACTTGATACAATAATTCCCACTTGGAGGTCTTCCCAATATCAAAGACTTAGAAGAAAAATGGTAGGAAACTTATACAACAAAAGAAGAAGTAGGGGAAAAGTGGAGTCTGGAACAAGAGATGTAGAGGGTTTTGAAAATGGGGATGGATCTAGGGTATCAACATTGTGCCTGTATGCATCCCATAACTTCCGATGACCGCTTGCATTTTCCCCCGTAACCTTTTTTCGACCACCTGCTTTTGCTCCCATAGCCCTGTGGTCTTTTTTTGCTTTTCCCCCTGAGCCTTTTGAACCGGGCTACTACCTGTCTGTCCCCAAATGTTGTTTTTCACCTTTCCTCTCAGGCTTACCCCCCTCCCGTTTACTAACTTTCACTATTTTCTATTGGTGCCTTTGTCCTCATTTGGCAGCTTTCATTAATAAATATTGACAGTTATGGATGAGTTGGGTGACTTCGAGGAACTTTTGGAGGACGCGCCCAATTCGACACCCACCAGGACCACAACTGCTAGTTTATTCCCTTTCATGTCTAACCTTACCGATGAAATTGAGGCCCTCCCTCCATTTTCTCACCCTTGCATCTCTCCGGTATCCCTCTCTAAAGACGCTCCCTCTCCCCCTGACTTCATCTCCCAGCCCCTCTCCCGTGCACCCTAGCCCTTATTGACTCTCCGATAAACCCTAGTTGCTCTTCTCTTGGAGGTGTCTCTCCCTTTTTACCTCCTCGATCTAACCCTAGTTTCCCTACTCTCGGTGGTGTTTCTACCCCTTTCCCCCCTTCGGCGGCGAACCCCTCCCCCTCTATAAACCATCCCCCGGATTCTGCAGTCCTTGGAGCGGTTCCATCTGCTACTCAGATCTTTGCGGCCACCTCTATGGGGTATTATATGAGCATATGGTATCTTTGCATCTATTCCATAGGTGATGCTTGAAAACCCTGGGGTTTCTCCTTCTTTGGAACCTGCTCCACCTTCCTCGTCTCAAGATACATCAGCTGCGGGGAGCTTTGGGGTTTCAAGGAAGAAAAGGGGTCTTAAGCTTCAGACCAACGTGGTGCCCCTGACCTTTGTAGAGGACATTAAATTATTGGATGCTATGGACATTTCCAAAAAGGTTCTAGTGGTCTGGGTTCGCAGAAGGCATTATAGTGTGGAGAAATTACAACAATGGGCCTCAAAGGTTTGGAGTGAAAACCTGAAGGATACCTCGAAGGTATAGACATTTTTCAAAGGTTGGTTTTCATTGCACTTCAGCATTTTGGAACATAAAAACTAGATGCTATCCACTGTATGACACATTGATCAGGCCCCTGTTTTACTCAGAAGATGGACATCCCTATTTGATCCGGAACGGGAGAGGGTCGATGCCGTCCCTATATGGGTTCGATTGCTCAGACTACCTTTGCATTTTTGGACGGAGAACATCTTCAAATGTATTGGGAATTCCCTTGGCATTTACCTCACTTTCGACGCCTCATACCAGTCTTCGAGGAAGATGGCTTATGCCAGGATCTTGGTTCATTTGGACCTTTCAGAAGGTTTGCTCGAATACATCAATATCTGATGGAGGAATTATACCAGAAGACAACAGCTGGTTTATGAGGGCATTCCTTTCTGTTGCCAGAGGTGCCATAAGGTTAGGAATCTTTATAAATACTTACCCCTACTAGGCAAATCTAAAAAATAGCCCTCAACACCGGAATCTGTGACCCACCCACACACTTCCCAGGACGTTCACCCTCAGAGCTAGGCTTCTACTACTTCTCTGAACACGGTTGCTTCCGAAGTCCCGGTTGAACAACATAAGACTCCAGAAGATAAGACTGCGGCACCTCCACAACTAAAGAAGTGAGGGCGACCTCCCAACCATCCTCATCCGCCTCCTCCTACTCATCCTTAGTCGCCTTCAGAGGGCTTGGCCTCATCGGGTATGAATCTTCCTTTCAACCCTGTTTCCAGTTGCTGCACATCTCATATTGATTGCATTTTATCTTGTTCTTTATCTGATCTTCATGTCATGAAGCCATCCTCTGATCATCTAGGTTTGGGTCTGGTCTCCGCACCCCCTCTCTCTCCTCCGCTCTCTTGCCAGTTCACTTCTAGCCCCATCTTCTCACCTGCCCCTTCCATGACTACTCCCTCTCACCTCCCAACCCATTCATCTATCCTCCAAGCCCCCCCTCCTTGGGGGTACATGACTCGTTTGAAATCGAAGAGGAAAGCCCAGGGCCATGTTGGGCTTGAGATAATCCAACCTCCCCCTCCCCCTAAACTCCACAGGGACCAACCTTCTTATCTATCTAAAGCCCAAGGCACTGCTGAAGATGAGATTTCTTTGGGGGTTCAATCTACTATCCCAACGACGCTTAGAGCTAGAGAATCCTAGTCTTTCCCTCCATGAATATTTTTTCTTACAACTGTAGACGGCTGGCTAGGCCAGACAAAAAACTAGCCCTTCGTCGTTTGTTAACCATTGAACTGCTTGATATTATTTTCCTACAAGAGACCCTGGGACTTGCTTTAGACATCTCCTAGTCCCTCCAAAACATGCTTCCTGGTTGGATTTTCATTGAGATTGATGCCATGGGAGATTGAGCGGATTAGCTTTGGGTTATAACACTCAAACCATCAAGTTGCTCAATTGCTGGGGAGGTTTGGGCCATCTTGGTGCAGATATAAGATCTACTGAATTGGGTATGAATTTTCAGATATTTAATGTTTATGGGCCTTGCCAAAATAGGCTTTCTTTTTGGCAGAACCTCCTGAGTACTGAATTATTCTTGACTAACCACTGGATCCTTAGTGGTGACCTTAATTTCTCCATAGAATACTCTGAATCCTGGGGTCACAGGGCACAACGAGACTCCCTTTCGGATTATTTTCTATCTGAAATGGAAGTGCACCATTTGATTGACATCCCCTCTGCAAAAACTCAAGTGGCATGGATGAAAAACAAGATTGGGGAAGACAGTTTGGCCTACAAAATTGATTGCTTCCTTGTCAAAGAAAAGGTTATGGACTTGGGTTATAATATCAAACACTAGGTAGGTACAGGGGGGATCTCTGATCACCTACCCATCTACTTGGCAATTGGTGGAGGGAAATCTAAGCCTAAAGGTCCATTCAAGTTCTGCTCTATCTGGCTCAAGGAGGCTCCTACAAAAGAATGGTCACTGATTTCTAGAAAGCCAATCCCCCTGGGAGGAGGGAAGATAACATTAAAGGGTTTATTCATAATCTTAAAATCCTGAAGAGAATGTCGAAGCTTTGGGCACATAACAAAAGAGTATAGGAGGATCAATCTCTCTATGGGATTGAATATGGAATTGCTGCTTTTGAAAATGATCTTGGAAGAATGTACACTTCAGAGGAACATAAGGAAAGGATGGTTTCTCATTACGCTACCAGAGCAAAAATACTTAAAGATAAGGAAGAAACCTAGCGCCTAAGAAGCAGAGCCATATGGATGCATGAAGGGGATGAAACTAAAAAATTCTATCATAAGTACGCCAATGGAGGAAAGGTGACTAACACCATATGACAAATACAAAATGAGTAGGGGCAGACTGTTAATACCTTCCCACAACTGGCTGAATTAGCGTCCTCTCATTTCAAGTGCACATATAGTGCTCCCAGGGACATCAACTTGGCAGAAATCATCAAGGTAGCACAACTCTTCCCTAGATTTGTGGATCCCGAGGAGGGTGATGATTTGATAAAGGCTTTTACTCTGGAATTGGAAACCACTTTAAAGTTGTTCAAAAAGAATAAAAGTCCAGGACCCAATGGTTGGTCGATAGAATTCTACTTGGCTTTCTTTAACACCATCCGTGAAGACCTGCTCAGAATTGTTGAGGACTCAAGAACCAGAGGATATATTGAAACCTCAATAACCTCTACTTTCATTGCGCTCATCCCGAAGACAGACAATCCGGACTCCTTTGAGGATTTTCGCCCCATATCCCTTTGTAATTGTATATATAAGATCATTGCTAAGATAATAGAAAACAAGATGAAACCTATACTTTCTAATCATATTTCATCGGAACAATTTGCCTTCCTAAAGCACAGATGGATTCATGAAGCAGTGGGTATTGCTTAGGAAGTTATACATACTCTACACTCTAGATGTGGCAAAGGTATGATACTGAAGGTTGATTTATCAAAAGCTTTCGACAGGGTAAATTGGCTATATATTAGAATGTTGTTAACTCATTTAGGTTTTCCTTTCTTATTTATCAAATGGATCATGAGTTGCATTACTAATATCCCCTTCAGCATCCTGGTGAATGGTAGTGCCTCTCCATTCTTTACTTCTGAAAGGGGACTGAGACAGGTATGTCCTCTCTCACATTTTCTCTTCTTGCTAGTTATGGAAGGACTTAGTAATCTCATCAAAGAAGATCATCGAGGGGGAATATTAAAAAGCATAAAGATAACAAATGGATGCATCTTAACCCATCTCCTCTTTGTAGATGATATACTTTTATTTATCAATGGAAGTATTGGGGACATTCGCATCATCAAAGCCAATTTCTCCCTTTTCCAAGAGGCAACATGCATGATCATAAATGACAGAAAGTCCACTTTGACTGTAGTCAAATGCACTCCGCATGAGATCTTCTTTACACTGCAACGCTTCCATTTCACTTAGCTACGACTATCTAATGGCTTAAACTATCTGGGTTACAAGTTGAAGCCACTAGGCTATAAAATCGCTAGCTGGACTTGGCTCATCTCCAATATGGAGAAAAGACTTAATACTTGGTACCTCAAATACCTCTCGTGAGTAGGATGTCTCACTCTAATCAAAAGCATCCTGGAGGCTGCCCCTATATATTGGATGTCCCTGGCTTGGATGTCCAGAGGCATACTCACTAAAATATAATCCCTTTGCTGCAGATTTCTCTGCCAAGGGAATAAACAGGGCAAGACTTTTGCTTGGGTCAGGTGGGAGGCCCTGAACCTACCAAAAAAATTGGGGGGATGGGGCCTAAAAAAGCTAGAAGACTTCTCATTTGCACTTGTTGCCAAACTCGGTTGGAAATTAGTATCAGCAGATAGCCTTTGGACAAGGGTTACATATGCCAAATATATTGCTCCAATGCACACTATGGACTAGATTAGAAGATGTCACCTAAACACCTCGGGCATCTCTATCATCTGGAAGGCCGTCCTAAAAACTTTGAACCCCATTAGAGAGGGCATCACTTGGATAATATGTTCTGGGAACATTGTTTGAATCAGTCTCGATCCGTGGGTGGGATGTGGGAATATGCACCGTCTTCCTTTGGATCTCATATAGTATCTCCAGCTACATAACATTTCTTATATTGCACAAATTGCAGACATAAAGAACACCTCTTTCCTCCAACAGGCATGGAAAACTAATCATCATTTAAACATTCCACTTATTTGGACATAGCTATGGGAGGAATACGCTCAGGCTCTCACAGATGTCCACATTCGTATCCTTGATGGTGATGATGAGATTATATGGGCTCTATCAAAGAATGAATGATACTCGCCAAAAGAAGGATATTTGATATCGTCGACACCAAGGAAGCCTCTGATACTTACCGACTGGTGGAGACATATTTGGAAGCTTAAATCTCTGCCCAAAACAAGGTTGTTAATGTGGACTATCCTTCAAAACAAAATCCCAACTGGTGATAACCTCCTCAAATGAGCACAATATGGTCCCCATTGGTGCAACATATGCAAGCAGGAGAATGAATCTACTTCCCACCTGTTACTGGAATGTACGGTTGTTAGTAATCTATGGAATCTTATCCTTCCCCCCATCGCTCCCTCTGCAATTTGGGTCGGCAATGCTATTCTTGAGGATTGGCAATCCTGGTTCAACACTTCAGCATCACCTAAGATTAGAAACCCCCCCTTTCTGATTTGTTGGACTATCTAGATTGCCATAAACCATTTAATATTCTAGGACACAATGCCGAATTGGGCTGTTTTGGTGGCCAAAGTCATGACTGATTATTCTCTTCTTCCAGACGACCCTCCCCCAAGTAGATCCCATATCCCCACCCCGGTTCAAATCAACCACAACAAACCTTGGGCTTATTTTGATGGTGCAACACAAGAGAAACACTATGTGGGGAGGGGGGGAGGGGGGGCATACTTCATTTAAACCATCAACATACCTTTAGTATGCTCATAGGCTTCTGAAGAGGCTCTAACAATTTTTCTGAACTCCTTGCCACTAAACATATCATTTAGTTCGCCTTGGAAAAAAACTACAGAGATCTACAATTATTTGGGGACTCAAAAATTATTTGTGATTGTCTGAACAGGAAAACCAGATGTTCTACTTTTTCATTGATTCATATCTTGGATAAAACTTTGAGAATGATTACATCTTTTGATTCTTTTACATGCTCATATATTTATAGGGAGCAAAACGGGGTTGCCGAAAGCTTATCCAAAGAGGTTGTGATCGGGGAGCAAGGCATCTGGTTGATTAGAGAGTGCCATGGTGATGCTTTCGACCAATATTTCCATCAACCATTCATGGACCTAAATGTTTAATTTATGTTATTGTATTTGGTTTTGCATAGATCAGGCACATACCATTTTTGTATGTATATATTGACTCTGAACAACATGGATACCAACATGATATTTGTTTTCGCTTTTGTTATTTTATTGCTGCCCCCTGTGTGGATCAATGGCAACAATTTTGTTTATTCATGATATGTTTATGAATTGCATATGCACCAACATCTATAGAATGTAATTTCCTTTCTTAATGAAATTACAATTTTTCCTTATGGGAAAAAAACAAAAGAAGAAGTAAGCAAGCAACTTATAAAAATGGACTGGGAAGTGTATTGGAGGTATCTAGTAAAATCACATAGTAAGTGGTTAGTTCTACGCTATCTTGTTGAATCATCCATGCAGATGTTGCCTTCCCCCTCAGATGAAGTGTATAGAGCCAAATGCATACAAGGATGATGTTAGATATATATCATCTGAGACAACAAATGAAAGAGTAGACAACACTACATGCTAGAACTAGTCATTTCCATAATTTATTTTTTACGTAATTCTATCCCTTATTTCCAGGAGGGTTGTTTAAACCTCCTCAGAACTTCATGCATTGGCTATTTTTGTTATTATATTTTATTACAAAAACCCTTTCATGTATTTTAAGGAAGGGTCCATGATTTTATAAAAAAACTCTTTACAAGCTTGCACTTTTGTACTTTAAAGTTTCTCTTGTTAGAATCCTTGGATCAAAGTCCTAAACTTTTGTTGGAGAAGGCTTACAGAAGCTTGCACTTTTGTACTTTTGAAAACCCTATTAATAAGATAGAATAGACTAGAGCTACTTATTTTATGAGTGGACTAATATGCATCAGGTTATTTTATCTTTGTGTATTTATTTTTTTATGAATTGAAAACCATTTCTATATATTGTTCACCATATGTATTTTTTTCCATATAGTGCTGTATCCATTCACTTTTGAACATACTAGGACTGCTATTTTTAATACATTGATGACCAATTGGTCAAATGATATTTGATGCGATATATTCTTTATAAATTATTTTTATTAACTATTTAATCAAAATAATTACTTCAAAGGTTATTCATTCTTGTCAGTATATGTTTAATCTTCATTATCAAATACTAAGGATCATCATTTTAGATCACACAAATATAAGTTTAAATTCCCAGGTAATATACATAGATAGGTTATATATATATATATATATCTGTGTGTGTGTGTGCTTTTTAAATTGAAAGCCACCCCATCTATCACTTAGTTTTATCAATCAAACACCCTATCCATCCTATCACATTTTGATTGGGAAACTGGTCCCATTATATCCAGCTGGAGCCACTAATCCAAATGGAAAAGAGACGGTATTCAAGTCCCCAACTGGGTGGTTTTCCCCTATGTTTTTGTAGCAATTTTCAAGGCTTCAAAAGGTTTCTTTTAAAATCTTCAAATTCAGTTAAATAGTAAACATCATCTTTCTTAATTCCCCATTGATTCTTAAAAATGTTTATTACTTAAGCCCAGGAATTTATAGTATTTGGTTGTAATTGTCTAAACCAAATTCAAACATTTATTTCTAATGATTGGACAAAGAGTATAAAATAAACATATTCATGTTTGATATTCAAATTATTAGCAAAATCTAAAAATGGAGCTAGATGATCTTCAACAAATGGACCTACTTCTCCATTGAATCTCAGTAAATGTTTCAAATATCCATCAAGAAAATGATGGAGTTGAGCAGCAAGAGGAAGGACTAGTGTTGCATAATGAGCTGCTATGATTGGACAAAAACCATCCATTAAATGTGGTGATGTAGGTGAAGATTAAGATGGAAATGGGGAAGAAGAAGGAGAAGGAGGAGAATAATGTTGGGAAGAAATTACTTGAGATGAAGAAGAATGATAAGAGGTGGAAGGATATTGTATGAATTGATAAGGAATAACTAATTTCTAATCTTCTGGAGTATATTTTTCTTCTTCTTCAAAAGAAAAAGGATTGGTATAAATCGTAAAACTTTCCACAGGTTTGATAGAAGTACATGGGTAAGTTTGTGTACAGAAGAAATAAAATGAGCTGGTTTGAAATCAGGTAATTCAGACCCTAACTGAGCTTCTGTATCAGCTTCCCATGAAGCAGGAATAGAAAGGTGAACCAATTCAAATTGATGAACCAATAAATATCATTCAAGATCAACTCCTTTAGATAATAGTTCTAACACTTTTGGTGGTATATATGATAATTCTGTAGGAATTGGGATAGGTTGAAAATGATTAGGTTGTGATATAGTTTCTGGTGGAAGAGATGCAGGAGTAGAAGAAGAGGCTTCTAATCTGCATCTAGAAGAGATGATTCTTACTAACCTTTTAGGATATGATAATGGAGATTGAAGCTAAGATTCAGAATGAGGCTTAGTGTTCTTGTGTGAAGCTAGGTTTACTTAATCGAGTCACTAGGTGAATGTTTTTAGCCAACTAATTTCTTATTCGCCTTTAAGAATAAATTTTTATCGTTATCCCAGGGAAAAGAAACTTCAAATTTTTGTTCCCCAGTAATGACGCCAATCTGATGTTGTCCTTTGTAGATAGTTCTAGGCTAAGGAACCGTGTCAAAGCATCTAAAATGTTGTTTTAATTTGGGTTTGGATGACCAATGCTTTAAACTATTAAACATATGCAAATCATAATTATTTTTGATATAATAAAAGGGCCATTCTTCACCTTTAACAAAATTAAGCTTCAAAATGTTTATGACAGGTAGAATTTAAGATAATATATATGATTACTTAAACGTTCAAATAGAGTATCTAAATTGTCATATATAGATGATGTGTGTAAAATCCTTTTACAACCAAACAAAGAATATAAAGATAATATGAAGCAACAATTAAATTATGTAGAGGAATTAACTCAAACAAATAGTTTGAGTTAATTAATCTTTGTAATTTATTATAAATTTGCAAGGGATTTTAGAAAGATCTATATTCAATCTTATCTTGCCCAGATTTCCTATCAACTTTAAGCATGTGTAGAAATAAATAAATATGAAAACATAATAAGAAACCAAAAAACTCATAGGAAAACACAAGCTACTTCAAAATTAGTCCAGAATCCTTCTATTAATCTCAGAAAAAACTCAAAGAATTACAATCATGCTTAATGGCTTATGATAAGGGTTCAACTCTTCATACTTCGAATTACAATAGATTTATAGAGTTTCTTCTCAAAATATCTATACTTAAAGACGAATATATTACAAAATATCTCTTGCAAACTGATTTGGATTTATTACAAAAATATAATTGGAAAAGAGGAAATTTGAATTGTTTTGACATCTGGCACAAAATTCGAGGATTGTTGCTGGTGACTATAGCTATAAAATTGTTGTTTCATTTGCTGTTCCCAGAAATCTGTTCTCTTGTCCTAAAAACTTGCATGTCGTTGCCAAAAGATCTGCTATCTTCTCAATCGACCAGCTCACACTGTTTGTCCCATATTTCCTGATTAGGAATAGAAAACTTTACCAAATTTTTGTATTGTTCATCGAATTCAATGAATTTCTCAAAAGTGGGGTTAATTATGAATAAATGTTTGACTTCACGTTGGAATAACAAATCATAACTTAAACCTTCTATGAAATCCTTCCTAATGAATATAGATCCTTTGATCTTGGAAAATTTAGCTTCATATATGGCTATATCATGAAATCTATGTTGATATTCTTCCTAAGGGATTAATTTTTCACCTATACCTTGGAGGCTTGGAGGTCCTTTCAGATGTAAAACAATAAATTTCCTATGAAAATTTTTAATTTGAAATTCCATATTATGACACTTATTCTCCAACTATAACATTAAATTCCTTTTAGTAAGGACCTTTCTAACCTCCAAGATAGTTTCAATTATATCTTCAATTTCACATTCTTCAAGCTCTTCCTTTGTTTTAGAATTTAGAATTTTGATTATCTTGGTAGCATCTCCTGGTTTGTGGTCTAGGTCTTTCTTTACTTATGCCACTTCTTCCTTTGATTTATGCAATAATTCTTCCTATTAAAAAATAATATCAATGGAAGGCCACAACTCAGTAATATATTCATTAATATCAAGCCAAATGCTTTCCTTTGCTTTAGAAATGGTTTAAGCCATTCCAGATTCACTTTCATAGGTTGTTATTTGTTTTGTTAACTTGAAATTCTTTTGAATTTCAGCTACATAAGCATTGTTGGTTTTCAATTTTTGTTCTTGTAGCCTCTACAATTGTAAACTAAGTTTTTCGATCTCTTTACTTTTAAGTGTCAATTCTCCCATGGCCTTTGATGAATTTGTTACTGTATCACTAGAATGTGTGTCTACTGTAACAGTTGTTACTGTAGATGTCCCCATTGTTGAAGTGCCTACAATAGATGTTACTATGGGGATAGTTGCTGAAACATCTAGTTGTTTTTATTTTTCCTTTAATAGTATCTCCATTTCAACTTCCATTTTCTATATTTGGAGATTTTGTTCAATTATCATCTTTAACATGTTTTATTTATCTACCTCCAATTTTCTAACTTCTTTGGCCTGTGGATATTCTGTAGTAGGAACCTTCAGTTGTTTCCTTAATGCTTGAATATCAACATTCTTGTCCTTGATAATTTCTTCACCTGCTTTAACATCATTAGGATCATATCTCAATTTTATTACCAGCTCTTCTAATGACTTAATTCTAGTATATTTGGCTAGGGATGAAATTTTCTCCATCTTTAGTTGTGAATGAATGTTATTTAGTGAAGCTTGTAGTTTTGAAGCCTCCATAGCTGAACTGGTCAAAGTAGAATAAATCATTTCTCTTGCTTGCTTATATAGGTCAATCTGATTAATGGCATGGATTTGTTTGGTGTCAAAAGAAAAAAAATGTTTTATAATCTTCTGCAACTCTAGGGATTGGAACTTTGGGTTCTAAGAAAGCTAGTTGAAATTGTCCCTTTTAGTGTCGAGTGCAGACAAAAGTCTGTGCTGGGTGGTAGAAGTCTATTTCTAGAATTTAGAATATGTGGTAGCCTTTAGTGCTTCATTATTTCTTTTGATCTCTTTATATCTAGCAAAATTGTTCTATTGTTCTGTACCTTGAGAAATAATTTGACATAGGAGAATCTGTAGAAATCTCCTCAATCCTTGGAAAGGTAGAAGTATGAGAACCTGTCAATATCATTGTTTCCTACTCCTATGAACTTTCTACTTGAAAGGGCTCCCATTGAGTATTACTTTTATTTCTTCTTGTAAACACTTGGATGTATGTCTCTTGAATTTATGAAACTGAAGGAGATAAACTTGCTATTGGCATATTAGTCTCTTTCTCTTGAGGAATGAGATTTTGTGAAGCTATTTGAATATCAATTTGTTCCTTTGCCTCCTACAATTTGCTCTTGCCACTCCTCTTGATTTTCATACTATTCTATTTCTGGCCTTGGTGTATGTGCATAAGGTGTAGACTTGCATTCGAATCTTAACTTAGAAATAATCCCCAAAGGATCATAAGATTAGGTGAAGCTCAATTTGGATTTAATTTGCTTTAACAGAGAATATGCCTCCTTTTCTGTTGCTCTAATGTTGACAATGAATGGTCCTATCTGTGCTTTTAATTTGAACTGATACTTCTTCTTACTAGAAACAAAGTGTAGATCATCGATATTCATCATTTGTCTTATATATTCTAGTGAAAGAATATCGATTGACACAAATTTAGGCAACTTATAGGGAGGTAGCTCACATCTATAAATTCTAATATTTGTGTAATTTTGGTAAAGATACCAGTCTCCAATTTTTGTTTACTCACTGAGGTGAATAATTATTTTGATCTCAGGTGAAATCCTAGAAATAACATCACTACTGAGAAGACACAAGGCCATATGTAGAAGCCGATTACATAATCAGAGAATGAGTATTATTCTGTGCTCTTCGTTACTAAGGAAGTCCAATGAATTACAAAATAATGATTTCCATGTGCATCTAACTTTTATAATGGAAATTTAAATGTATTTTCCTGGAAAAATAGAAGAAGGTACACAAGGACCAACTGGTGCTTAAAAGCATTTTCAGTAGAAAACTTCAAGAATTGATCATGTATGCCCTCTGCTAGAAATTCACTATAATTGAAAATATTTGATGGTTTCTCTCTTGCTAAAAATACTAATAAAAATCCTAAAATTACCTCATCAACCCACTTGTCACTTGGATAGCCTAACATACATGAAACCATGGAGATAACCTTCCTAGACACCTGTGGAAATATGGAAGAAGAGTAGGGTGGATTTGTTTTTGGTAATTCACAACTTTTAGGTAAAAATGTTTCAAATATTTTAGCTCTCTAAGGGAATGTGAGATTTTGATAGATCTCCATAAGAGAATCTACAGAAAAAGGGTGTAAAGGGTCTATAGGTTTGAATTTAAGGATTTTGCAAATTGACTCAGGATTAACAGTAAATGAAAATTCATTATTTTGGGCAATCACAACACTCTAAATTGGGAGATATATGAAATTACACCAGGTGACAAATTCTGGGAAGAAGTGGGTTTGAGGGAAGGTGAATTGAGGTAGGAAGGAGTCCCACAAACTCAATTCATCATTGACATCTAGAAATTTCTTATTTTCCCTGTTGTGGAGTTCATAGAGATCGAACTCACACTAGGTTTCACAAATCTTATATTGTTTGTCAACTAGAGGAAGCTCATCTAAATTTATTACACGGGGAAAAATTGGACTCTCTACCACTAATTTAGATTTCACTTTAGATGATGACATGTTGAATTGTGTATTTGCAGAGAGGTGTATCAAATTACCACGAATTTAGCGATCATTGCTATGGCAAATGACTGGGAGTTGATGGAATCTAGAAACTAGCTGCACTGCTGAAAGAGAATGAGAGAAAGGGAAGTTGGAAGGGTAGCGAGATGATTTTATAAGTTTCATATGAGTTAACCATTTTTTCACATATAGTAAATGCATTTAGACGTTGGGGGATGGTTTAACGATTATAACGGTTAATTGGATGTTAGCAGGGAAATTTATTGATAAAATAGTAATGTGATGTGGGAAAATGAGTGATATACAAGTGGTTAGGTGTGGGACAGTGACGACAAAAGTGGAGAAGAGGAAAGCTATTTTTTAGGGGGAGGGGGGGGGGGGGGGAAGTGTTCGAAATGCTTCCCTTGGTGTTGATCAGGGTGGGGGTGATCTACATTTTTTGATTATTGTGCATGTTTATTACAAGCAGACAAAAATGTCAAATCAACAAAAATTTACTAACAATATAACTAATTAATCCGTGATTAATTAAAGTAAAAAGGATTAACATCATTTAAAAAAATTAATCACGACGACATTTAAGAAAGCACACCCATACTTTGGTGTATATATATATATAATATATATATATATATATATATATATATAATATATATATATATATATATATATATATATATATATCCCATTATTATTATTTTTCTATTTTCTTTTCTTTTCTTTTTTCTATTTTTTCAACATAAAGGAAATGGAAAAATTTACATGGTGAAAAAAAGTTACAACAAAACCCTTGTTGGTTTGGATTTTATTATTAGAACTACAACTTTAGGTAGCTTCAAAACATGGGATCCTTTATTATTTTCCAATGGATTATATGTACATCTCTTGTGATGCCCTTGTAAGTATTTTTTGAGGAGAACATTATTCTACCACTCCATCTGACTAATGACCAAACTAAAAAATAACCTTTTTTGCAAATCCATATTCAATATTTTTGCAAATTTTATTCCCATCCAAGCTCTATCTTTGAGAGATCTCATTGTATTCTGGTTGACTAGGTTGAACATTTTGTGGTTGGATTTCCTATCCTGTTGTAGGAATTTGTATATTTCCTAAGACAGTCACTCCATAATTCCAACTATACATAACATAGTAGTAAAAAAGGATTAGGAGAGATGTTAACATTAATTTAATGAGGACCCTTCTACCTATTGGGTTCAGTTTCTAGTATCCACATTATTGAAATTTAGAATTGATCTTGTTGATTATAATTTGCTAGGTTATGCTATGGGATTACTAAGAGATACTGAAATCTACAAATAATTGAAGAAGTTGGGGAATATTTGCATGGAAATGATACAATTTTGGAAATTGCCTCAAGAATCTAAGGATTGATATTCATCCTTAAATTTTAATTTTACCATTGCCAAGTTTTCCTCCTAGAATTTTTCCTTAAAATGTCTACTAGAAAACAAGCTGAAAAATGATCCCGATGAATAGAAAATTTCCCTATAATAAACTCTAAAACAATAAACAATCCCAAGATTTCATGGAGAAAGGGAAGATTCAAGAGTGGGCATGAAGAGCTAACCCTAATTTTTTATCCTTATTTAATAGGAAAATAGCATGAAAAATGTCCAAATTTCTTTTCTATAGAAAAGAGGTACAACAGATCTAGGGATTTATTTTTGCAGCAACAAAATACATAAAATCCTAGTTAAATTTAAAACCCTAGCTCCAAAACAAACTACAAAAGAAAAAAAACAATAGGTGCAATATTATATGTTGCAATCTCCTTGACCTAGAATGCATTTTAATCAAATTCAGATGGAGATGTTATTTTTCCCATGAGAGGCTTCAGAAATTAGCAATTATTTATGCTCTCTTTGTATGGGAGAAAAAAAATAATCTTCGTAGTGATTTTGAGTGCAAACAATCAAGGTTGGAGAGACAAAATCATATAGATCTGATACCATATTAACGTTTAGAATTCTATAATAATTAGGAAAATATAGATTCCACATGATGATCACATGCACAAATGAACAAATATATTTGGTGAATATCCTTGATACTTGCATAATTTAATG
The DNA here is from genome assembly GCA_000404065.3 of Pinus taeda. NCBI lineage: Eukaryota > Viridiplantae > Streptophyta > Pinopsida > Pinales > Pinaceae > Pinus > Pinus taeda. The sequence goes on along the minus strand of APFE030595392.1, from coordinate 79,872 downwards.
AATAGTATTATGAGAAGCTCACATGTCACATTACAAATGTGACAAAGCCTTGAATATATATTAGTGGGGTTTAGAATAAAGAATCTCAAGCGCATAAACATGTGGGACCACATATGTCTCCTCGTAACCATCAATGTTGGCTATAACTGCTTATTAAGGGCTAGTCATAAATAGCGTCAAGGGTCATAAAGCCAAATGTTAAGATTATCTAACATATTTCTAAGAATTGGGAGTGTGATATTGCCTTGAATTCATGTACTATTTCAATTCTAGGGAGTGAGCCTTTCTCCCATTCCAATTATTGGGCTTTTTTGTAATGGAAGAAGTTGGATATAAATATAGGTCCATAGTGATTCTTGGAACATTGAGTAATATATTTCAACTTGTGCACTTTACGGAGAATTAACCTCTGGACACGATTTTTTTGACTATTATTTTCACACCTACAAAATAATCAATTGATTGCATGTTGATGTATATCATTCTTATATTTGTAGCCAATAGAAATATGTAAATTTAATTTTTTAGAAGGAACGATTTGAAGGGTACTAGATCCCTACCAAGGAGAACAACTTTTGTCATCTAGTGGCGTTCTTTCAAACCTTTTATTGTTCCACTAAATCATTGATGCCATTATTTTGAGTCATCTTTTCTTCTTGAAAAAGTTGTATATACTCCTATCAATTCCCTTCTTTGTATAAGTGGGTCCTTATATTTTTCCCACCATTTTGATAGTGATATGTCATTTCTATATTTTCCCTCACCTAGGACTATGAGTTTCTGATATATGTTACGTGTGGGCTATTGCATATACCTACGGAGGTTGCAATTTTCATATTTCTCCTTCTTCCTATTCTTCGATGGCTCTTACTTATAGTTCTAGATAATGTAGAAGCTATTGAACGTGTGAAAGTATTCTCATGAAGAGAGCTTCTAGTTGATTTGCTTCCATTCCATGCTTATTCCTTCTTTCACTACTAGTTAACTTGCTTTAAATGTATTTGATTAGGTTAGGAGATCCTCACTTCCTTCCCTTTGTTGTTAGAATTATTTGGTAATTTTCTTCTATACTTTGATATATCTTAATTTGAATTTTTGGCTTCATATTTGTAGGGCCTTCACCTATATTCATGGTGGTATTGGTGTATGTACATGGACATAAAACCACATAATATTTTGGTCTATCACTTAAGCATCTTGTTGCTTGTTTTCATTATTTATCATGATGTAGGGTTCTTTTTATTGTTTCCTCCATTAATTGAAGTAAATATTCAACATGTCAATCCTCACACTCATTAGCTTAAGCTCTATGAATTTGGAAGTGTGAAGTGTTGGTGAGAGTTTTAATAGTTTATTGGAGCTATAGTGAGAGTTCTTGAATTTTCCAGCCTTATTTAAAATATTATCTTATTTTCATCTTTAGAGATCAATGCATTGTGATTTGAAAGGAACATTATGGTAGTTTGTTGCTTGGTTAAGGGTAGGTGAATTTCCCTTTGGAAAATTTTTATTCCGATCTAAGTCTCAACAACATTATTCTCATTATAACAGGTTAAGGGTGAGCCAAATATATCATACATATGTTCTCGCGATTCGCGTTATCTAGAACTTATTTTTGGAGTAACATAGTATATGACAACATAGCATCAGAGTCTCTACTTGCTCATGCTACATAATGTTAGATCTCTACATTTCCCATTATGCCTACCTATTTTGTGCTTTACTAAAAATTCCTTAGAAAATAATGGCTTGTATCTCCCACTTGTTGTTTGATTCCCTTTCCTTAGAGATACCCTCATTGTTTGATTCTCAATTCCACTTTTGTGGTAGTGGCATTTGATTGTACAATACTCATTTTTTATAGACACTACTAGCATCGAATAAATTTTTGTTGCATTGTCAACCCTCCATGGTACTCCAACCTAATTAGTTTCTTATTTAAGGCACCACATATGGGATATAATGACCAGATAATACCTTGCATGTTTTTTTGTACTTTAAGGGAATGTTACCCTAGGCCCAACTTAGTATCCTTAACAATAATTGCAAGATAAAACTCTACATAACATCATTTTGTTTTCTTAATGTCTATAAATAGGTGAATAGATACATGAAATTGCTAATTCAAAGTCGATGACTAGATCCAAACAAGAGGCCAATAATTAAATAATTTTCCAATAAGATTATTTATAAAACATATAAAATATTTTCTACAAAGGGATGGTTGGGTAGGTGGCCCCAATAAGGCGACCAATAATTCTAACTAAGCTATCCTATTCCACAACTAAATCACCCTTAATCTACATCTAGCCCATGCAACACAAAACTAGGTGTTCAAACTTAGTTTCTTCACTGTTGAGCATGATAATGACTTTCTACTAGGCTAGAAATAATGCATATTGCATACTATAAACTTCCATAATAGAGCTATCCTATTTGAATACTAAAGCATCCATAATTTATATCTAGCCCATCTAAGTTTCTAATACAGAGCTGGTTGTTCAAAATCAATTTCTTGACCACTGAGCATGATAATGAATTTTCTTCTAGGATATAAACAGTACATATTTTAAGCTAACATGATAGTGCCTCCTTGATTTAATTTTCCCCAAAGAAATTATACTAATGCATATTAAATATTTCAAATTCTAGTACAAAGAATAAAGGAAACACTTATGTAAATGAAAGTAAGGGGATCTTCTCAATGTTTTCTTCATGGATGTAAATTGATAAAGTTGGATAGCCTAGATACTTGGACCAAGAAACACTTATGAGTTGATTATTTCCATTGTTGAAAGTGTTTATTGTCTAATACATGCTTCAATTGAAGCAATTGTTATTAATGCAATGGAACCAATGGTTAAGCCCTTGAAATTGGTCGTTGAAGTACACATTGCTATTAAAAGTAGAAGAAAATCAATAATAAAGGTAAGTCAATACCAATACTGAATCTTTTCAATTCTTACACAGTAGCTTGATTTATTTGATATCCAGTCCTTTGATCCATAGCTTGGACAACTTTGCAAGAATGGGGTGCCTTTGTTTGTAGAATGCAGTTCCTGGAATCATCAGTTGATGATGATGGGAAGGAGTTACCTGATTTACTATTTTACAATTTGAAATTAGAGGATCTCAAAATATAATAAATAATGTATGATAGCTCAGGATTAAATTCTCTGAGGATTTCAAGTAGCTCTTTCTTTATTGATAAGATGGTAAGTAACAAGTGCTTGCATTGATGGAGAGATTGGTGTAGATTTCTTACGTGGAATTTCTAGTGCATTAAGCTCTTTTATGAATTTTGGTTTTCATGTAATGATGATTGATAACTTATAATAATACAATTTTGGCAAGATTATTTTGTAGATGAGAATATATTTCATATTGAGGCATGCAAAAACGATGTTCTTTTTGCCATTGTTTTTCTTCCATCACAAATTTATCTTGTATTCACTTATGGCCTTATAATTTGGGCTCAATGTTTTCTTTCTACTTATATAAGCATGCTTTTGATTTACAATCAAGCCCCTTAGAGATGTCACTATAGCGTAAACATGATAATATATATTGGTTTTAGTCTTTGCTTAAATCTAAAACATAGAAAATTAAGTGGAAAATCATTTTGTATATAAAATATCAGAGTGAATTTGAGTATGTATGACTAGAGAGTTTATTTCATTATTTCCTATCTAGTTTTCTAATGGTTAATAGTGATATTTTGCAGATTTGTGATATTTTGTACTGAGGAAATGCCACAGAAGAAGGAAAGCTTTTACACTTAAAGCAACAATATTTTCTATGGAGTGCTTCTTTACAACTATGTTGAAAATTTTACCTTGCAAGGTGCAATCTTTTCTTGAATTTCTTCTAAAAATGGTCAATAGCTAGTTGGTTTTTTCCATTTTTTCTCAATTTAGCTTCTTTAGTTACATATTATACTTTGGTCTGTCATCTATAGCTATTTTTGTAGATTTAGAAAATGTTACATTAATGTGTGGTTTTATGTAGACTTATAAAGTATGTTTGTCGAATACAATTTTTTACAACATTATAGAATTAGTTGTCTCACTCTGCCTAATAGATCATAAGTTACTTATCTCAATGAAATTCCAGCTATTAGTTAGCTCACCAAGGTTGTAAACAAGGAATCTGGTTACCATATAGTAGTTTTATTTTTTGATTCATTAATTAATCAAAAGAGCCTCTCTACAAATTAATTAAACTAAAATAATACAAATTGGGGCTTCTGATGCCATTTGTACAAAAATCAGGAGCTCAATCCCTCAAACTATGACCCCTTTTCCACAAATGAAGGAAAATAAAGGGTGTTCGTGCAACATTCAAACTATAGAGGCCCTTTTGTATGAATTTCTCCAAAAGTATTCTAATCTATCATCCATTGGCCCCTAAATTTAGGCATATATCCCCAAAAATTTATCCCAAGGTAGACAAGTGTGGCGAGACAAGTGTGGCTACCCTGTGGGCCTACTAGCCTTGAGGGCCACCAAACAACTAACCTTATTTCATAAATATTCAAATCCAACATCCACTAGCCCCCTAAATTGGGTACATGGTCCTAGAGCCTTCAAATGATGGTACAAGAGATTCCTAATCTCCATATTCAATCTCGAAATGATTCCAATGTGGACACAAGGGATTCAATAGCTCTTTTATCATAATAATGGATAAAAAACCCTCAAATGCACACAAAGAACCTTTCCCATGATATTTTTCCTCACATGATATGAGAAGAAGGGCCCAATTCATCCTTCAATCATGACCTCAAATGTTGGGAAATTAGGCCTCCAAAGGGTGGGAAAACTAGGCCTCATAGCAAAATCAATGTCAGAAATAGCCAATGCAACTCCTCCAAGAGGCCAACACATCAAATATAATAATGATATATTAGGCCAGCCATAACACATTATGAATAAATGAATTCATGCTATTGGTCGACTTACCCTATTTTCTTATAAACTTAACTTCATTGAGGACAAATCTAGTTAAGGCCAACATACATACATACATACATACACACATACATACATACATACATACATACATACATACATACATGCATGCATGCATGCATGCATATATATTTGATGCCACCATAACTTCTGCTCTGCAATTTCAAGTTGGATTTCTGAGGCAAAATGAAGTTTTATGATCTCCCAAGGAAAATTCATTCTCAGGTTTTGATTAAGTTAACCATTGATCACACCCTCTGCACCTTCACTATTTAGAAACTTGTTTGTGTATATATTTTATAGTCTTGGGTTACATGGCCCAAATAATAAGACAAGTATTTGAATTACACCAACAAACCCGTAATAAGTATCTATTGATTCTTCTTAAGGTAACTGTGAAATATCATGCATTGATTGATTTACTAGGTGTTGCTTTCATGGAATACTAGGCCTGGATTCTTAGTACATTGCACTAAATACTAACTAGTATTCTTCTCTATAAATGCACATGTTTATAAAATTGTCCTCTATAAATGTACATGTATATATAATCATCCTTGTAGGTGTCAACAACACTATTCTATAACAACTAGGACAATTGATTATTCCAAACTCCAGGATTGGTGTCAACTTCCATGACCATACAAAGTACATACACACCTAATAACTGTGGATTTATATTTGAAACTTGAGTCTCCTTAACTAGAAATCAAAGTTGAAAATTAAATAACATCCTCTTGAACCACTTGTAGACCATAAACTGTAATTTATTTTAGGAATTTTTATTAAGGAACTTAGAAAACCAATGTAAATGAACAAAGATCCATATAAACACAATGATTCTACAATAATTGTCAAACATTTTAATGCCATTTGACAATCAATTCTATGTGATAAATGAAGAGATCCTACTCCAACTATGATGAATCTTAATTTAAGTAAAATACGAAGTAAAATTGAATTATAATCTGTTCATAGAGAGAACATCGTGTCATCACTTGATGGGATTACCTTTTCTTAACCTATTTAATTTATTTTTCAATTTTTTTCACTTGTGAATATGTTTAATTTTTAATTTCTCATTAATGTGGACCTAGGTGTTTCCAATATTTAGTCTTAAATAATATTTTGATTTTTGATTTTTATTTTCCTGTGATAGATTTTCTTCCGTGATCAACATTTTTCAAGGTAATTATATTGGAGCTTTGACTTGTTAGCATTTGTTTTTTGGAGGACATAATAACAATATTCAAGTAGAGAAGACATGATAGTGAGCATATTGTATGGCCAGACTTTCCCATTAAGGTTGTAATGCAAATGAATGACACACACCCATCTATAGTTATTCCTGAGTGTTGGCATTATGATGCATGTGTTGTACTTGATGGAAACCCACTCGTAGAAGAGAAAATCACTTATATATAACTAGATGAATCTACAAAAGAGATATCAGATGTGACAGAATTCTTGCGATGCAAGACAACTCAAAGAAATCAGTTCAGATGTAATGAACAATGACAACTCATTAAGATGACAGTTCTCAGTATGACAAGTTAGCTTTGCCATCAAGTCCAAAGGGGGAGATTGTTGGCATTATGATACAGGTGTTGTCCTTGATGGCAACTTACTAAGATGACAGATCATAGTTCAAGCTCACAGAATGAAGAAAAAGAGATATACGCAGGTTACCCTTGATAAAGCCGCGTATACACACGGGTTAACTAACCAAAAGGTGCGTATACATATACACGCACTTTCATGTAAGGGAAGGCATGTACATTGGGTTTTGGTCCATGGTATTTAGTCCTTGGTATTTGGACCTATGGTTTTGGACCATGGTATCTCGTCTAAAGTGTTGAACCCAGGTATTTGGTCCAAGGTATTGATTATTTATGGTTTTGGACCATGGTATTGAGTAAGGCCTAAGACTATAAAAGGAGGAGAAGATCATTAGGCAAGTGCACTGAGAAAGTCTTGAATATCTGATGAAGTATATGATCCAGTATGCAGGTTATGGGTTCATGATGCTTTGCTTGATCTGGGCTAAGGAGGAATCTCATCGGTTGATGGAGAACAATATCTAAGGATAGATCGGGACCAAATAGTTTGGAATGAATAATCTCTATATAGTTTGATTATGCTTATTCTAGATCTATATACTGACACATGTAATGTTCTGATTTGGGTATAACTTAAGTTTGAAATAGCTGCAACTCATGAATGAATACTTATAGATGTATACGCTGGTTGAACTTGATAAAAGCATGTGCATACGTAGGTTATATACATATAAGTAGCGTATACCATATACACAATGATATTTGAAGTTACAGGTGGTTCTGGTAGTTGATGCAAAGTCTGAGTTCTTATGACTATTTACTGGTGTCAATATTCTGCATATTTAGATTGGTTGATTATGTTTAGCTTTAGTGTTGATGGATGAAGATCTGTAATGGATTAAGATCATAATGACTTATCTTTATGTGATCTGATGGACTAGATTTGGTTGCTGACATATGTATTATCCTTGTATATGTAATGATCTGGGTATGTTTGGAGTTAGGAAGTGCAATGAAGTTAAAAGCAAGTAATTAATGACATATACGCTTGTTCGCTTTACTGAAGTTGCGTATACACGCTGGTTTGGCTCTTCCAAATAGCGTATGCACACTGATGAATGATTTTTGATAATACAGTTAGATCTAAACGTTGTTGCAGTGTTATGTGTTCTGCTCTGTGTTCTGGTGACTGCAGTTTGTTGGTAGGTTTTCAGTGATTCAATATTGGGTGATTCAGATATTGATGATGCTAGTGTTGATTGATTGTGTGCTTCAATGATATTGATGGGTCTAGTATGAAAATTGGATGAAACGTGGCCTTTAGATTATGGTGTTCTGCTTCAAGAGTATCTAGTCTGAAAATTTATGAAACGTGGTACCTGAAGGAAGAAAGAGAAGGTTGTAGCCTTTTGTAGGTCGACACCTACGTACTAGTACATCAGCTAGTACAAAAGCTAAGGGGATGGTAGCTCCCTTCCAGTAGTAGCTGGAAAACGAGTAAAGGTTGGAGCATTCAGTAGGCCGACACCTACATACTAGTAAATGGATCGGCTAGTACAAGAGCTAAGGGTGTTATAGCTCCCTTCCAAGAGAAGCTGGAGAATGAGAAAAGGTTGTACCCTTCTGCAGGTAGAAGCCTGTGTACTGGTATAAGACTACACCAATACAAAAATATTGTAAAAAGAAGTTTCTTACTAAAAAGAAGATTGAGACGAATTTCAGTAGGTGGTTTTCAACCACATTGGGTTTCCACCTTACATCATGGTGTTCATGTGTGCTTCTTGTGTGTGATGATATGTTCTATTTTACTGCACCTGTTTACTATTCATATGGTTAATAAAGTTCTGATGCACTAGCTAAATAGCAACAATTTAATGGATTAACTGAATCATAAGTTTACTAGATATGCGCTAGTTGCATTAGACACAGTTGCGTATACACACGGTTTGACTTAACTGAAGTAGTGTATATGAATCTGAATATGGAAATGAAATAGTTATACTGATTCACCTCCCCCCTCTCAGTATCATTTCCAACACTGAGTTAATTTATATCCTAATGGATCATGAAGGACTTGGATGGGATGATTGAAATCTGGATTAGGGGCAAAAATTTGCTCAAAACTCAAAGTGCTTGGAATTGCTCAAAACCTAAATGAACACGTCCATATCAGTGATATGATCCCAACACAACTTGTTTGACTAAAAACAGAGTTCATATGAGAAATATAGAGCATGATGTTTGCTTTGTCAAATAAACAAAGTTTTGTGACTGGGATGTTGACTAGGCATCTGTACAGCCTAGTTAGCAAAATAATATTCTAGGGAATATTCCTTGGAATATTATTAGAATATTCCCATAGGTTGTTTAACCATATTTTGAAAAGTGATGGTAGGATATTGGTCAAAGCACATTTGGTGGACCAATGAGAGGCTGACACACAACAAGCCCAGAGGTCGCCATGTGCCCTCCCAAAGGTCAGGTAAAAGTTTGTTGGAGGCTAACGGAGTTGAACCTATGACCTCACCAGCACAAGCACCATGCACCACCATTAGGTTGAAACCATAAGAATTAACCATTAATGTTTTAATTAACATTTAAATGTTAACTGCCAAAGTTTGGAGGTAAACTACTAATAGTAACCACAACATTAACCTCCGCATGTGACTAACACCTTAACCACTAGCAGTTAGCTTAATGCGATAAGTGGAATTAGTGTTAATTAATAATTATTATCAATAATTAAGTAGGATTAGGTTGGCAGTGGTTTGGAAGTTCTGATAAATCTAGAATTCCTCCAAATTCGACGGAGCTAACTAGAGTTTCTCTAGTTTTGGTGGAGTTTGCCTAGGGAAAACTAAAGAGGCCATAACTTTGGCTAAATTCAACCAATTTTGGCTTAGAAAGAGTTATTCCTAGATGATTTGGATGATATAAACACAATGGAATAGGTTTAAGAGGCATAAAGACACTTCTATATGTGAATTTTCTACGTTGAAGTTTAAGGAAGCCCAAGGCCACTGGGAGAGGAGATCAAGCCTATATCAGCTGAAGTCTAATTATAGAGCTTGGAGAGTCATTTTTGGGGTTTTTGGGCCTTATGAATCCAATGTAGTAGGTTTCAAAGCCATTGGAGCACTGCATGTGCATGTAATCAGAGAATTGACTATTAATCCAAAGAGGGCCTAGCCATTGACGCAGGTATAAGGAGATGTAGCCTAGGAGGGTTGAACTCCTTTATCAGCTTTGTGTTATGAGTTTGATGTGTTTTATCCATTTTCATTTTACTTGTTGTATTTGTGTTTTAAAAAACTAATTAACCTCATGAAATTTCTCATAAAATACACTCAATACTTGACACATAAATCCTCACATTTGGTTAATTTGAGATGATCCTAAACACATTTTAAATTACTGATGAGGGAGCTTGCATAGCATTAACAAATTTTCCCAACATTTTATATCAAGTTGGTATTAGAGCACTTGTTAGCTCATTTTAACCCTGAGATGGTTTGTTAGGGTTAGCTAGAAAATTAGTTGTTGGTTTTGTATTTGTGCAAGGAGAATTTAACTGTGTGCAAGTTTATGTGATGGAAGCTTCAACAAGTGATGTTTCTAATCCATCTTTCTTAGCAAGATTCTTTGATTTAGATATGTTGCAATAGTTTATCATCACGAGAGATAAGGTGCAAGAGATGCATGAATATAGGAAGGAGAACACTATACTTCAAGAGGAGTTGATGGCCATGAAGGAGGAGAAGCAAGAGCTTCTTGAAAAGATGCATGAGATGGAGATTCAACTCCATGATGCCAAGGAAACCCTAGCCAAGTATGTGCATGAAAATTAAGTATGCAATTCAAGTTTATCTTCAATTCCCTCTCAAAATGAATTTTTTGGTGCCTTTTAAAGACACACTAGAGGAATAGGGTCCAAATTATTGATGAATATGGGCTATGAAGGTAAAGGGTTAGGAAAACATGCACAAGACATAGTTGAACCAATTGTTGTTGAAGAAAGGCCTAGGTATTTGGGTCTTGGTTATGGAAAACATGATGGAGAATGCTCCAAAGCCAATGAGGCACATGAAAGTGTTCCAAGAAGGACTTTCATTACATTTTCATTACCTCAAGCTTGTGAAGTTTGTGTTCATGAGGAATGCAAAATTTTTATACCCACTTTGCGAGAAGATGCTCATAAGAATGTAACTAGTGGAAATGGAAAACAAGAAGATGTTGAAAGTTCTAAGGTCATTGAAACCATTGTTGGTATTCTAAAGAGAAGTACTACCTCATCAAATTCACCTCCTCAAGAAGGCGACAAAGTTGAATGTGCAAGGTATAAATCTACCTTTAACCAAGTTTCTTTTGATTATGATAAACATGGTAAAGATTCACATAAGATTTGGAGAAAAATTACATGTTCATTTTGTGGTTTTAATAACCATACTGTTTCGAGGTGTTGGAAGAGGATAGCCATACACAAGAAACTTTCAAAACAAAAGAGACAAAAAGCCAAAGGTCCATTGGATAATGGAAACCATGTTGAAAAGAAGATGCAATTATTTTTCCCTCATTGCCATAAGCAAGGTCATCTTGTGGACAAGTGTTGGAATTTGCATCCAACAAGTCATCCATGACATTTGAAGAAGGTGGAGAGAGATTTTGGCAAGAATGGAAAAGAGGATTCCATAATTCATGTGGGTTAGGATGATATATATGATGAAGTGCAGCTGAAAGAAGCGCCATTGAAATGGTTTGGAAAGAGATGGTTATATTTATTAACCAATTGAGGCCTTGCATTTCTTTTGATAATTGATGAAAGTATTTCCTTATTGATGCACTTCCTTATTATTTGGATGCATTTCTTTTCTCTTGAAAGTATGTCGCATATTGCATGAAGCAAGATGTTGGAAAAGTAGAGTTATGTTGACTCACTTAGATGCAGCAAAGTTGGCAATTTGCAACTACAAATTTGCATGCATGTTGCATTCTAGAACTTGCATGTTTACACGAGGAAGGTGTTCGAAAGTGGAGTATGTTGACTCACTTTATTGCAACAAATTTGGTCATTTCATCTCTTTAAGTACTCATACATACTAGTGGGATTCTTGTACTTGTGAGAGAGTTGAGAATTGTTATACATGCATGAGATTTTGTGTGTGTGAACAGTGGAATTTTTAATGGTTTCATTGTGCTTGAACATGCATGAGTGATTGACTTGTGTTGGTTGATTTCTTTGTTACATGTATGTTGTCAACTTGAGAATGTTGATCATTTGCACATGCATGATTGTCGGTTTGTGTAGTCGATTGATTGTTACATGTATGTTATATCGACTTGGAAGTGTTGATTTTGTCTCCAAAAATGAAAGAGAGATGTGATGAATTGTTTTGTGAGAATGTGGAATTCTTGTTGTAAACCATCAAGTTGTTGTACATGCTTTTGATTGACTTGAAAGTGAGTTTCTTTGAAGAAGCATGTTTTGTCGACTTGTGTTTAGTAAACCATCGACTAAACACCAAGATGTAAGAGTACATGGTGATGTTCACATGATGTGACATTTGTTGCTTTGAAGAAGCAAAAGGAAGAGGTCGTCAAGTTATATTCTTGCATGAGTGTTTCTCAAGGTTAATGGTGTTTCTTATGACAAGATGTTACAGGATTTTGAAAGGTCCACGCTTGAGCAAGAGGCTCATGATTAGCCTTCATTCTCAAATCATGACATGAACAACATGTTAATGCTAGAGGATGATGGAATCAAGAAGCAAAAGTGGAAAAAAATTCCAAAACAATGAAAAATGGTATAAAATGTGATTTGATGTGTTGACGCGAAGAAGTGAAAGAAATGGCTAATGCATTCTTCCATATGTAGAATTTGGAATCGTGGAGGTAAAAGTATAGTCATTTATTTTCTTGTTATTACTGATATTAGAACTCATTTCTATAGTTCAATCAGATAGGCTTAACTTGGAAAAGTGGTTTCCAAGGAGAAGGCTGCATCGAATGCATGTGTTGCAAAGGAGGCACGTGATTCTCAGTGGGAAGGCCATCTGTTAGCTTTCCAAGCACTAACGGATCACTTTGGTACAACAGGGTATTTAATCAGCAAGCAACCAACATGTGTTGGATTGGTTCAGCAGAAAAAGGAGAACATTGGTTGAAGTGCTAAGCCATTTTCAAGGCAAGGCATGTCAGTGAACCCAAATGACTGTCATGGATATTTTTCTAAGTAGAATCAATTCATAGAACTTGGGAAGGAGAAGAGTATTCAGATTTCACCAGATAACCATCTTTTGTCGGTCCAAAATCCTGTAAATGGGAATGAGTGATCAAAATTTGGATCAGGGGCAAAAATTTCCTCAAAATAAAAATGTTCGGAATTGAAAAAAACCTGAACTAACTTTGGCAGAGCTAACTAGAGTTTCTCCAATTTTGGTGGAGTTTTCCTAAGGAAAACTAAAGAGGCTATAACTTTGGCTAAATGCGACCAATTTTGGCTCAGAGAGATTCATTCCTAGATGATTTGGATGCTCTGAATACAGTGGAATAGGTTTCATAGGTAGAAAGGCACTTTTGTATGTGGTGTTTCTATATTGAGGTTTAAGGAAGATTAGGGCCAACAAGAGAGGAGGTCAAGTCTTGATCAACTGAAGTTCAATTATAGAGCTTGGAGAGTCATTTTTGGGGTTTTTTGGTCTTCCAAATCCAATGGAGTAGGTTTCAAATCCATTGGAGCATTGCAAGTGTATGTAATCAGAGAATTGACCATTAATCCAAAGAGGGCCTAGCCATTGAAGCAGGTTCAAGGAGATATAGCCTAAGAGGGGTGAACTCCTTTATCAACTTTGTGTTATGAGTTTGTTGTGTTTTACTTATTTGCATTTTACTTGCTTTATATGTGTTTTAAACAACTAATTAACCTCATGAAATTTCTCATAAAATACACTCAATACTTGGCACATAAATCCTCACATTTTGGTTAATTTGAGACGATCCTAAACACATTTTAAATTAATGATGAGGGAGCTTGAATAGAATTAACAAGTTTGCCCAACATTTCAGATCATGTAACATCAAGGAAAGTTGTTAACAGTGTTAGGATATTCCGACACATAGGAAATAGTTAAGTATAACTTGGTCTAGTATAGAGTTAGGTAAAGTGTGTTTCTTTACTATGTACTTTTTAAACTTACAATCTGACGGTCACGATATGTAGTGATCCGACAGTTCATTCTCTCCTCGGTATTATCAACACTTGATCCGTGGCTTAACACCCGATTGGCCCATGATCTCTATTTAAAGAGCATGGAGGGTCATTTGTAAGTTAACTGTTCATGAGAGAAGCTTATGCAAATTTTCAATCTTTTATTAATAAATTGCCTGAAGTGGCCGCGTTGGCTTAGGTCGTGGACTGTTTCCCTCTTTAAGGGTTTTAACCACGTCAAAAATACTGGTGTATTGATCTGTGATCTGTTTGTGAGCGGTGTCCTTTGGTGTTCTGTCTGAGGACTTACCCTGTAATTCCTACATGGCTATCAGAGCTATTTGAGGCCGCGTCGT
>APFE030595392.1:34521-62440 GCA_000404065.3 Pinus taeda | reverse complement strand
CCAATGGTGGTCCTACATTGTGGATTTACTTAGAAGTAAAGGTCTTTACCGAATAGCCACAGGCTAAGAAACCAAGCCAAAAGATGAAGAGAAAGCAGCCAAATGGGAAAATAGGCAAGATCAAGCACGTGGGTTGATAGAGATCTCTATCTCTCCCGATCTTAGATTCCATATTGCTGAACTTGATACTCCTGATAAAGCAATGGAGCAGCTTACTAAAGTTTTTGGAATAAAAAATGAACTTAGAGAGCTTGAAAATGAGTTGCTTACATTAAAACCCAATGATTTTTCTTGCATTGAAGATTTCTTGTCCAAGTTCAAGACCATTATACTTCTCTTGGAAGGTGTTAAAGTTAAGAAAGAAGACAGTGCCCTTATCTATTGCATTCTCACTAAGTTGGGACCAGCCTACTCTGTGTTTGTTTCCACCTTCCATTCTACAAGAGAAGCCTTCATTTCTCAAGGACATGACTACAAGCCCCCTTCCTTTGATGCTTTTTGTGATTCTTTGATAAGAGAACAAGAAAAACTCTTACACCTTGGTCTTCTTAATCTTGGAAACTTTTCTAAGAAAGCGTTAATCGCCCAGCAGCAACCAAACTCAAAGAATCCTAAGAAGTCATATCCTAAAAAGAATGGTCCTAAAGCAAACAAGGGTCCTAAGCAATTTCAGCCTCAAAATGAAAAATCATTTCACCAGAATGATAAGGAAAATAAAAACAAAGAAGACTGATAGACATTGCCACTTTTTTAATCGAGATGGAATCCAAATTCTTTAAGAAGATGGATGCCTTGGAAGTAGAAATGAAGAAGCATAACATCCATTTGGAGCACTCTTCAAGTTCAACTTCATCTTCAGGAATAACACTTTCTGCATGTGGTTTTCAAGCATCTCGGTCTGGCTATGCACTAAATGTATCTTCTTCTTCTTATTCTCATGACTGGCTCATTGATTCTGGAGCTTCTTATCACATCACCAAAAACAAAGCCATGTTTTCTTCTTTAAATGATTATAACACCAAAAATATATATGTTGGTGATGATAGATGTCTTAGTGTTGTAGGGACTGGAACTGTTCATATAGAAAATGTCAATTTAACGATGTATTATGTGTTCCAACCTTATCTTGCAACCTTCTATCTGTATATTAGATAACTCATTCAGGTGAAGGTAGAATCGTTGAATTTTCACCTCACAATGTTGTAATTAAGGACCTAAGAGATCCTAGACAGATTTTAGCTACTGGCACTGCTGATGATTCTACAAGGTTGTATAATTTTCACAACTTTGGGTCATCAAATCTTCCCTCGGTATTTGTTGCTCATAATGATGAAGTGAGAAAACTTTGGCATGAGTGATTTGGTCACTTAAACTATCGCTCCCTTCAGAATCTATGAAAAGAAAATATGGTAACAGGTCTTCCAATGGCATCTTGCAGAGATGGTGTTTGTTCCAGATGTGTACTCAAAAAACATCATTGGGACAGTTTTGAAAAACATGCCTCTTGGAACACCTTAGCCCCTTTACAGCTTGTGCACAACGATTTATGTGGTCCACTTCTAGTTGTTTCCTTCTCTGGCTACAAGTATTTCTTAACTTTCATTGATGATTTCTCCAGATGCACTTGGGTATACTTCTTAAAACTTAAGAGTGAAGTATTTAACAAATTCTTGGTCTTTAAGGCCTTTGTTTAAAAACAATCTCGACACCAAATTCTTAAGCTAAGATCAGATAATTGCGGAGAATATGTTAAAAACAACTTCATCAACTTTTGCACTGAGCATGGAATTCAAATGCAACATACTGTTCCGTATACTCCACAACAAAACGGTGTAGCTGAAAGGAAGAATCGCACCTTAAAGGAAATGGCTAATTGTATGCTTCAATCTAAAGAACTTAGTCTTAACTATTAGGCAGAATAAATTAACTGTGCAAATTACATACTAAATCGCACTCCTACTAAGGCTTTAAAGAATATCACTCCAGAAGAAGCATGGAGCTCTATTAAACCAGATGTGAGTCACTTTCGTGTTTTTGGAAGTGAAGCATGGGCCCATATTCCAGATGAGAAATGTAAAGCTTTAGAACCTAAGAGTGAAAAATGTATCTTTGTTGGATATTCTGAAGATGTCAAAGGATATAGACTTATTCCATTTAAGTCCAAAAATGTTATCATTAGAAGAGATGTAAAGTTTGATGAAAATATATTGGGCTACGAGCCTAGTTCGGCGAATGTGCCACCTCTCTCTATCTCTTCTACTTTTGAACATATTTCTTCTTCAGATGATGAAAGCGAGGATTACAATCCTCCCCCACCTTCTCAGGATCCTCCTTAAGCTCATCCACATACAAAATGGGTCCATGCTACTCGGGATGCAACAGGTGATCTTGCTAGTGATCCTACAAATCAACGCCGTACACATTCTCAGTTCGAAAGAGCCTCTTCTTTACTAGCTCAAGTCTCAGCGAATTATGATCCTGACACCTTTACAGAAGCTTTAGGCCATCCAGATTGGGACGCAACTATGAATGAAGAATATCGTTCATTATTGGAAAATGATACATGGGATCTTGTTCCTCTTCCAAAGGGACGCAAACTTGTTAGATGTAAATGGGTTTACAGAACCAAGTATGGACCAGATGGGAAAGTTGATAAACATAAAGCTCGTCTTGTTGCCAAGGGATTTTCACAGGTTGAAGGCATTGACTACACTGAAACCTTCTCCCCTGTTGCCAAAAGGAACTCTATCCGCCTTGTTCTTTCCCTTGCTGCCTCTTTAAAATGGGAAGTCCATCAGATGGATGTTAAATCTGCCTTCTTGCATGGGGACTTGAATGAAGAAATCTATATGGAACAACCCATTGGCTTCATCCAAACAGACTCCAGCCTTGTATGTTGACTTAAGAAATCTCTTTATGGTCTCAAGCAAGCTCCTCGGGCTTGGTATGCCAAAATGGATAGCTTTCTTTTAGAATCTGGCTTTTCTAGGTGTTCTTCTGACAATACTGTCTACACCAAGAAAGTGGGAAACTCTCTTATCATACTTGTTCTTTATGTTGATGATCTTATTCTTACTGGTAGTGATCCCAACCTTATAAAACATGTGAAGTCTAGCCTTAAAAAGAAGTTTGAAATGACAGACTTAGGACATTTGCATTATTTTCTTGGTCTTCAAGTCTTACAATCCAAGGAATGTATTTCCCTTTCCGAGTCCAAGTATGCCTGTGATCTTCTATGCTAGTTTCACATGGAAAACTGTAAGCCAACCCCTTCTCCCTTTCAGTCTAGAGCCAAAATTTCAGTCACTTGTACTTCCCTGAAGTTGATGCTACCTTATATTGTCAACTTGTAGGAAAACTTTTGTATCTGACCCATACTCGTCCTAACCTTTCCTTTGTTGTTGGCCTTATTGCTCGGTTTATGCAAAACCAACATGAAAGTCATTGGAAAGTAGCTAAAAGAATACTTCGTTATGTTCGAGGTACAGTACAGTTTGGGATTCATTACAGTGCCAAAGCCACTC
The DNA here is from genome assembly GCA_000404065.3 of Pinus taeda. Taxonomy (NCBI): domain Eukaryota; kingdom Viridiplantae; phylum Streptophyta; class Pinopsida; order Pinales; family Pinaceae; genus Pinus; species Pinus taeda. The sequence continues at coordinate 58,916 of APFE030595392.1, read as the reverse complement.
CTCTATTAGTTGGTTTCACTGATTCTGATTGGGCTGGTGACCCTGATGATCAGAAGTCTACTGCCAGTTATGTCTTCACTCTTGGTTCAGGACCTATTACATGTGCTTGTAAGAAACAGGCTGCCATTTCTCTTTCTTCAGCAGAAGCAGAGTATTGTGGTGCCGTGGAAGCTAGTAAGGAAGCCTTGTGGCTTCGTTAGATCCTATCAGAATTTGGCTTTGAGCAGCAGCATTCGACTACCCTTTGGTGTGATAATCAAAGTGCCATTCAGCTTTGCAAAGATCCAGTTCAGCATCAGCGCAGCAAACCCATTGAACTTCACATGCACTTCATCAGAAAGCTCATTCATGACCATGTTCTTGAAGTGCAATATTGTTCAACAGATGATCAGGTTGCAGACATCTTCACAAAGGGTGTCACAGAGGCGAAGTTCACTAAACTTCGATATATGCTTGGAGTTCAGGAAGTTGTCACTAAGGGGGGATAGGCTCTAGTGCCTCCTTCCTTCTCCTATTGTGTCATATTTGTAAATCCTTCAATCCTATCCCAAGTTGTTCTTAAGGGGGGATGTTAGGATATTCTGACACATAGGAATAGTTAAGTATTACTTGGTCTAGTATAGAGTTAGGTAAAGTGTGTTTCTTTACTATGTCCTTTGTAACTTACAATCCGACGGTCACGATATGTAGTGATCCGACGGTTCATTCTCTCCTCGGTATTACCGACACTTGATCCGTGGCTTAGCACTCGATTGGTCCATGATCTCTATTTAAAGAGCATGGAGGGTCATTTGTAGGTTAACTGTTCATGAGAGAAGGTTATGTAAATTTTCATTCTTTTATTAATAAATTGCCTAAAGTGGCTGCGTTGGCTCAGGCCGTGGACTGTTTTCCTCTTTGAGGGTTTTAACCACGTCAAAAATACTGGTGTTTTGATCTGTGATCTGTTTGTGAGCGGTGTCCTTTGGTGTTTTGTCTGAGGAACTTACCCTGTAAATTCTTACAAACAGTTCAAAATTTTAGATTCATTATGGATTTTTAAGTTCATTAGCCAATATATTATAATTTGAGAAAAAAATCCTTGTATTTTTATTTTTTATTATTTGTAAATTTGTTAAACATTAAATTCAAAGGTCATTAATATTTTACTCTTATTTTCAGAAAAATTGCCTACACCAACCACATAGTTCCTCCTAAAGCCTTGGAAAAGTGGGTTATTGCTCTTATTGCTAAGCTCCTCGTCACATGGAGATAATAGTGGAAATGAACAAGTGGGTACGATAATATTATTACAAGTTATTAATTTGATGATTCGTTTGAATTAATATATCTTATTTTATTTTGAATGTGCAAAAAATCCCTTGTATTTAACATATTGTGTTATCCACTTGACTTACAAGAAAACCATAATACCATAAATACGAAATAATATAGCTTGAAACATAGAAATATCACATGAAATGAGCCAAGATGCAAAGATATTTTATTATTTAAAAGCATAACACAATTTTCACTTACCTCTTTGAGGTGAAACCTCCAACCAAGCAGATCTCAATTACAATAAAACTCGATGATTCTTCCCTTACTATCTAAGACTATTTATGACATACAAAACCCTAACTTCTAGTTGTCCCTTGCATGCCATGGGTTAACCTATTTATTTATTAACTATTATAACTAATTGTGGTTTGCTTTCTATAATGCGAGTAAACCACTTACAATTATTATTAATGTAAACAACCGCTTACGAGCTTTATTGACAATTAACTAACTATGACCCTAATAGTGGAAATAAACAAGTGGGTACGATAATATTATTACAAGTTATTAATTTGGCGATTCATTTGAATTAATATATCTTATTTTATTTTGAATGTGCAAGACATCCCTTGTATTTAACATATTGTGTTATGCACTTGACTTACAAGAAAACCAGAATACCAGAAATATGAAAAAATATAGCTTGAAACATAGAAATATCATATGAAATGAGCCAAGATGCAAAGATATTTTATTATTTAAAAGCATAACACAATGTTCACTTACCTCTTTGAGGGGAAACCTCCAACCAAGTAGATCTCAATTACAATAAAACTTGATGATTCTTCCCTTACTATCTAAGACTATTTATGACATCCAAAACCCTAACTCTAGTGGTCCCGTGCATGCCATGGGTTAACCTATTTATTTATTAAATATTATAACTAATTGTGATTTTCTTTCTATAATGTGAGTAAACCACTTACAATTTTTATTAATGTGAATAACTGCTTACGAGCTTTATTGACAATTAACTAACTATGACACTGACTAGGTCCCTTGGGCTTATTACATAAATAAAGGGGTTAGGGTTGGACCCTAACATACCCTCCCCCATTAAAAGCAGCCTTGTCCTCAAGGATGAAACTGTGGAAACTGCTGAAGAATAGTGGTTGGTTCCCATATTGCATCTTCTGGAGAGGTGTCTTTCCACTTGATGAGGATTTCCTTGATAGTGCATCCATGGAGATTTATTTCGTGAGTATTGAGGACTTGTTCTAATAGAAGCCAAAGTGAGCCTTCCTCATCAAATTCTACAAGACTTTTTTGAAACCTACAATTGTTCCCCACAACTTTCTTGAGGCATAATACATAGAAGACAAAGTGGATTTTTGAAGTAGTTGGCAAGGCCAATTTGTAAGCGATTTCTCTTATACGATGAAGTACTTGATAAGGTCCATAGAATTCTGGTGCTAGTTTCTAGAAGCCCCTTTCTTTGAGAAAGGTTTTCTTACAGAGTTGGAGTCATAGGAATACTTGGTCACCTACTTGAAATGACCTCTCGAAACGAAGTTGGTCAACATGTCGCTTCATTTCGTTTTGATCTTGATATATATTTTCTTTGAGATAAGAGATCATGGTGGCACAGTTTTGTAGGAGTTGATCAATTTCCTGTACTTTGGAACATCCAGTGATATAAGAAGTTGGTGGAGGTGGGAGTTGGCCATACACCGCATCGTATGACATCATCTTGGTGGCTTCATGATAGTTAATATTATACCACCATTCAACTAAAGGAAACCATTGTACCCATTGATGCTTCTTTTTTCAAGTGAAGCACCATAGATAGGTCTCCAAACATTTTTTCATTACTTCTGTTTGACCATCTATTTGGGGATGATAAGTTGTACTCAGTTGGAGTTGCATACCCTGGAGCTAGAATTGATCCTACCAAATTTGCTGGTGAAAGTGGGGTCTTTATCGGACACAATGGAATTCGGCATGCCATGCATTTTGAAGATTTGTTCCATGAAAACTTGAAGCACCAATGTTTAGGTAAATGGGTGTGGTAGAGAGAAAAAATAAGCATATTTGGAAAGTCTGCCAACAACCACCGTGATAAATGATTTGTTGCTTGACTTTGGGAGACCTGTAATGAAATCCATGGAAACATTTGTTCAGGCGGAAAAAAGAAGTGGAAATGGTTGTAAGGTTCTTGGTAGCTCGATTGTTTCCCCTTTGTTGTGGTGGCATACATCACATTCAACTACAAAATTAAGAATTTCATTCTTCATTTCGGTCCAAAAGAAAGAGCATCATTCTGATGCATAAGTGTTTTGAAAGAATGAATGTCCTAAAATCAATGAGGAGTGTAACTCTTATAAGATGTGGGTTTTGAGGGTGGAGGTCAAGGATAGCACTACACGATCCTTGTAGCAAAGAACCTCATCCTTCCAATAGTAGTATTCTGAGGCATTAGGATTTTCTCTCAAGTTATTAATGAAATAGGACAGAGAGGGGTGGGAGAACCATTCATGTATCATATGAAGTGAGACAAGTTGCAAATATATTTTATTATTCAGAAGCAAAATACAATGTTCACTTGCTTCTTTGAGAGGGCAACCTCCAACAAAGTAGAGCTCAATTTCAATAAGACTTGATGATTCTTGCCTTACTATCTAAGAATATTTATAGCTTAATGACATTAAGAACCCTAACTTCTAGTGTTCCCTTACATAACAAAGGTTAACCACTTTATTTATTAATTATGGCCCAATTATAACTAATTGTGGTCCCTTTTCTATAATGTGGGTAAACCACTTACAATTACTTTTAATGTGGATAACTACTTATGAGGTTTATTGATTAAACTAACTAAATATGACTCTGACTAGGCCCCTTAGGCTTATTACATGAATAAATTGGTTAAGGTTGGACCCTAACATATTGATTACATTTATTAGAATTGTAGGGCTTATATTTGTTTTTGTTGTAATGTAGTTCCTAGAAATGATACACTCCTCTCAACCTAACATGGAGAGAAAACTCAATAATATGTGCATCATAGATGATTCAAATCCCCATAATTTTGTTGTGCACATGGAAAATTTGTGTGGGGTATCCTCACATACGGTAAGCATTCCCCTTCTAAACTAAGCAATAATATTTTGTATATTTCATGAATTGTGCAAATTTTTCTTGGTTGTAGGGAATATTATTTTTACATAGTTCTCTCATTATCGTTACATGGAGGTTATTTTTGGTTTACATGTAAATTATTTAGTATAATTTTTGACATAAACTATGAAGTTCATTTTTTTTGTGACACTAGAATGTTGTTGAATTCAACTTGATAACTTATCATAAATTTATGATTTTTTGTTCATGTTGCTTAACATATACTTTGGTGGGAGTATCTCTGGAAGTGTGCCATTATATGGACAATATCATGCTACATGCAGATCCATTCCATAGTTACTGTGTGGATCTTGTTGTTCCATCCCATAAATTCCTTGAAAGTTGGGCTCAGAAAGAAGGAATTGTTTACAAGAAATTTATTGACCGGTGTAAAAAGAGTGAAGAAATTAAATAAGTTCAAAGATCAATTTTATAGGTCTATTATGGAGTGCACCACTTCTTCTTCATTAAAAATTTGTAGTAATATTAACTCTTGTTTTTCTATAGTACTCATTATATCTTACAATTAATATTTACTGTGGCACATGAAACATGCTCTTTGATATAATAAGAGCCAAGAGTTGCTTTGTCAGGGAAAATAGTAAATGGTTGCATGGAGACATTTCATGAAAAATGATTGAATTATCACTTTTAATGGGAGCTTGTTGACCAACTAATAGAAGATCACTTTATTTGCATCGATAATGGAAAGAAGAACACAACACACACACACACACACACACACACACACACACACACACACACACATATATGAAGACTAGTGGGTTGATCATAAGAGAGTATTGATTCCAATGTTTTGTGAAAAATATGGATGAGTGCTAGAATCCAAAGATATTGGGGTTGTCTTGGTTTTTTAAATAGATATTTTTCAGGATGTAAATCAATATGAAGGAAGAAAATCAAGTGGGTACATTTGGTGAGTTACATTGGAAGGGAGTGTAAATGACATAGTTTTAGAAACAATTCCAAAATGCAATTTTCTTGGCATATCTAAAATTTTTGGTGGGTATGTGGAGATAACATGTGAAAAGGGTACTATGGAGTACATCTAGTTAAGGATGGACTTATTTTTATATTTTGGACTCACAAAGGAGAGGCAAGGCCATGATGCAACTAATCAATCATTATGTTACTAGGAGGTTTACTTCCTCTGGACCCTAAGGATCATGGCATATTGGGGCATGTTACCCACCCACATGTATGGCTAAACATAGGATAAATTTTAATTCTATGATGCAATTTTCCAGCCAGTTGTCATACATTATTTATTATATGATGTATTTTTATTTCTATTTGTTTTCATAAGTTATCTACAACCTGAGTTTTTTAGCATGTAACTTAGTTGGCCTGATTGTGCCTAAGCTTTTCTTGAAGGTTGAATACAAATTCCTAAGGTGTTATTTTATATGGTGACACTTTATTTTCTTTGTTTATATAGGACATCTGGCCACATAGTGGACACTATTACCCAACTAAACAAAATTTGTTTGAGTTTCCTTCTTTTCTGGGAAAAATGGAAATTGACATTGCTGATGTTGAGGTATATGGATAGTATAAATCCTTTATAGTCCACTTTAGTTAATATTCTAGTTTTCATGGTATTTTATGTCTTGTACTCTTCATTGTATCTTCTTTCATTTTCAGAAGAGTAATTTAGTATTGATGTTAAGAAGCAGGGATTGAATATATAGGAGAACAATAACAATGGAGTGATAAACACAAAAAAAAGAGAGATAAGAGAATTGGTGTAATCATAACCTTAAAGCCAATATTCTGCATGAGATACACACATACATACTGATGGTCAAGTATTTAGAGTTGGTGAATTCACCTACAATGCCTTGGAAACACAATGATAATATTTTGAAGTGATGAAACAATATTTCATGTGTAAATTGTAGTCCAACCAATATTAAGTTGGAAACTCATATTGTAATACTTGACATTCATATAATATAATTTATGTGCTTGAAATTATTTATATTTGTATTCGATATTATTTAGCATTGTAATTAACATATGTAACTTTGTGTTTTCATATTAGATGAACATGCACATTGTATGACATCTTTTTTTATTTTTATTTTTAATTTAGTTGCAAAATCATACTAATTAATTTATGTTGATTAATAATTAACACATAAAATCAATCTAAAACTACTAAAAAGGTACTTTATATAGATTAATGATGAACAAAAATAAAATGAATATATGATGACTAAATTATTCGTTTATAATAATAAGAATAAAAGTAAATGAAATGAATATAAACTACTAAATCAATCATTTATATAATGAATATAAAACTACCAAAAAAAGACAAATGATTACTAGAAATAATAATTTGTGATTACAAATGATGACTATATATGTGTGTGTGTGTGTGTGTGTGTGTGTATCCAATTTATAGTATCTTATAATGCGACCAACATTTTGGTCATATTTCTTTGGTCATTAATTGGTTTTCTCTGGTGATCATGTAGTAGTATATTTTGTTGTGTATTTGGTCAATAATTATGGAAATTAATGATTAAATCAATGACTAAATATACTACTAGAAGATAAAATTGAGACAACCAATTAATGATTAAGCTAAATACGGCTAAAAGTTGGTCGCGTTATAAGATACTATAAATTAGTCACTATTGGTCACCAACTAAAAAATGGTTGCTTATATGCAAATTTTAGTCCTTTTTAGTAACTCATTAGTAATTTTCTACTAGTGCCTAAAATATTTATAAAATCATCCAAAACACATGCGAAATATTCAATAATAGCGATTAAAGTACCACTAAGAAGAGGATTGTTGTCAACAAGCTACAAGTTCAATATTTTGACACCTCTAATGGATTTAATTCCTAGTAGGCTTCCTTCAACCCTTTTTTATTCCAAAATATTGCTTAATGCCTCAATTATTATAATATACAAGAGACGAGATAGAATACATGCTTGCGTCAATCCTCAACTACCTTTGAAAAAAATGGCGGGCTTCCCATTTAGTAAAGGTGAAATCCATTAACCACCAATACAAGCAATATTTCACTAAATAAAAGGAGTACTAAAACCAAATTTATTTAGAACATAAAAAAGAAAATAATGCCTTGTTAAGCCAAAAGAATTGACCATATCAATTTTAATGATGGTTCCTTTGTCGTTATTCTCCCTTCTTGAGTGGATTACTTCTCCAACCATGATTATGTTGTCAATTATCTTACCTTTCTACATAAATATACCTTGATAATTGGACATTATTTTAGGGAAAATCCTCTTTAAATTTTTCATCGTGTTTTTTTTAGTATTTTGTAAAAAGAGTTATACAACGAGATCAAGAAAAATATAGAGAGGAGGATGTATTTACTTATTTTGAAATTAGAGCATGAAAGGAGTTCATGCTACCATCAATTTTATGAGTTCTTTGGACATACCAACATATACTCTTGAAATCAATTCTTGTTATAACCTATTAGACCTAATAAAAATAAATTGCTGAAATTGTTAGGCCTTGGATATTTTCTAGGGGCTTTGCCTCATATAGCACAAATAATTTTATTTTCATTGATTATCTTAGCCATCTTTGCATTTTCTTCAGTAGACATTACAACAGGCACATTTGTTTGCATTGTTATAGTGGAGTTGGGATTTGGCCTCCTCTTATTTAGTATAGAAAGCCTAAAATTATTTATGGATGCCTATTTCCTTGCTAAAAAATTCTGTAGACTTGACCCATATTCCAAATTAATTTCTTTGATATTTTTATTGTTCTTTAACTTTAGGTTTCCTATGGAAAAAAAATTGTATTCAAAATTGAAATCTTTGTGGAGTTTATGGCATAAGGTTCTCTCGTCTTCCTAATCCTAGTTTGTGAGGTCCTCCACTTCAATTATCCATTGAGAAGATTCAATTTGAGATTTTTATTTTTAGGGGTGATGTGTGAGAACTTCACCCAATACGTCAGGGATAATTTCATAGATTTTAGTTTCTATTTTATTGAATTTTGTAGATATGGCCAATCTTCATAATTAATATTTTAGCCATTGAAATATATTTAATGAGAAATGTAAGACATGTTCTTCATCTCATTTTATTTTAGTCCTCCAAATGGTTAATATAATATGTGCTCTTCTTGTTGGCTTCAAGAGAAAAAAATAAATTTGGAAATTTTGGCTCCAAACTTGTCATATCGGTCCCCTTCAATTCAAGTCATCCCTAGCGAAGATACCCTAATTTAGGCCATCCATAAAACTATATATAAGGCACATGCCCTACTCCTTCAAGCGCAATTCGATCTCTCACAAGAAAAGACATCATTTAGGAATCCAAGTGATGAGGCTCATCAATAGGTAAATTATATGGACCTTAATACCACTCTCCAACTTATTAAAACAAACTTTTCTCACATTTGTTTACAAGTTTTATTATATTTTTCTTAGTGAGAAGGGTAAATATGAGATGTCATGTCATGTGGTCTAATGTGCATTAATTGTACTGAGTTTAATCAGAGGGCTGAAGTTCTTGGGTTAGGGACCAACCCTAGCAACAAATGTTCCTCTTTTTGTACATGTATGCTTAAATTACATTCATAGTTAGTTGCTAAAGTGATTTCGGGTTTGTTTAAATTGCAAGTATTTGGATGATTACTTAGTTTTATTCCATTTGTGGATAGATATATCAATGGTACAATAGTGATGGTATACACTTCAAAATAGCTTGTGGTAGTGGCCTCTGCCTCATCTCTCTATGGGATCATGGGTTGAGGGTTCCATTCACACATCCAAAAAACACATTTATTGGTTGATCACTGCATAAATTAAGATTTCTTTTTGAATATATCAAGGTTTCCCTACTGCTTAGAAGTACCTACAATTCTCATTTTGGTCTTTTGAGTTTGCTATGGTTTAGAAGCACTTCCCTTCATAAACTTAGCCATTAGTTATTAATAACTCTATTTTTCTTAAATTCAACTCATCTTTCTCATATATAAATGAAGTTGTCGATAAATGAAGAAAAGAATGTATGTTGTAGGAGGATCTAATATCTAGGGAGACCTCTTCTTACTAGCCTCATACAGGTCTTCTCCAGCTACACTTCCAAAGCCCACCAAACCCTATTTTGAATTCTTGTTTGTAGCAAAGTGGTCATTTTTCTTGAGCAAGTCCAACCATCTTGAAGCCTTGGACTGAGCCTTAGGTAGTGTGCACCCCATTTCTACCTTATTTCCCCATCAGACACCTTTCACACACTTCATTCTACCTTCCCTACCTCCCCATAAGCTTTCAGCCTATTTCCTGTAGTAAAACAGGGCATCCTGTAGCAGAACTAGGACATCCTGTAGTACTACAGGAAACCCTATAACAGCCTGTTTTAAGCTCGAATTGAGCATAAATGGCCATCTGAGCATAGGTTATGCCTCTTATTGGATTCCATACCCTCGACACCATCCCAGACCTTTTTCCCCATACATGTCTCCCTTGCCAAATAACAAATTGGTTAAATTAGCATTTTCATTCATAAAATTGAAAATGAAAAAGGTTTTTTTTTGCAATTTCTAGTTAGCACATGCATGCAACAATCACAGTAGTTCTTAGATAAAATTCCATGCTCATTTAGTCTAAATAACTAGATGTTATATGCAAGGTTAAGTTAGGTCTCTTTTGCAAGAAATATGTGTAGATTTGTAGCAAGATGATTTCATGTCACTTTAAAGCAACTTCCAATTCAACACTTTCATTTCCTAGAGTAGGCAACATTCCCTTTCTGCATTAAGAGTAATTTTCCCCTTTCTATTTGGTAGTGAGACTCCTTCTAGTCAATAGAAGACTAGTTTGAAAAACCGTAGTGGTCTATCGCCCCAGTTGAAAAGTGACAAGAGTAGACCATCGCATCTACTATGTATACAACACTGTCACCTCCAAGTTTGTAAGAACCTCGGGTTGATGAAGTAAAGTTTGTAGCCCTAGGAGTTGCAATATTCTTGCTGCAATACTGGTTCTCATGACTTTTTGGTGTCATTACCGGGGAGGTGTCTAAGTAGATGTGATTTCTGCTTTCTTTTTTTCTTCCATTTAGCAAATAGTTGCAACCTTTTCTTTCTTTCCAATTCTGAAAGTAGTTTCATTTAGAAAATAGTTGCAAATCTTTGCTTTCTTTCCATTTTGCAAGTAATTCTGAAAAAGACCCTGAAAAAAATGAATTCCTTTCATGCCTTGTAGGAGTAGAGATAAATTAGGAAAAAAAAATCCGAATACCCCCACCGCATCTAACAACCAACCTTCCTCTTATTTGGTGGCTGTGAGCTAGAGGACCCATTAGGTGAACAACCAAAGATCTTTGAAGAGCCTATTGGGGATGGAGAAGAAGAGACCATTCCACCAACCTACACCATGGATGAAAATAGAAATGTGATTGAAGACAGAGAAGGAGTTGAAAATAGAGTTGAGGGTTCTTTTCCCATCAGAGTAACTAATGGAGATGCTAGGATGAAAAACATAAGCCCCTCTTCCCTTCCTCACTTCCATGGCTTGACCTTAGAGGACTCGCATACATTTTTGTTTGGGTTTCTTGTCATATAAGAAACTTATGATTATACCTCTAATGACCAGAAGTTGAAATTATTTCCATCCACCCTCAAAGGTGTAGCCTTTCTCTAGTTCATGCGGTTACCTTGGGACAACATCACCACCTGGGCTCATATGCAACAAGCCTTCAACAATAAGTACATGGATTATTGCAGGTCCAAAGATACCAAAGAAGAAATTTTTAGAATGACCTTGGGACATGATGAATCTTTGGAAGATTATGAGGAAAGGTTCCAACTCAGCTACAAAAGAGCCATGTGCACCCTCAATCCTGAATCATTTAAGCTAATCCTTCTTAGAGGGATCAGAGAAGGTCTATTAGAAACCCTAAACATGCTATTAGGAGGGGACAACTATCAGTTACCCTATGATGATATCAAGATTGTTTTCAAAAGTCATTCTATGGCAGCCAGAAAGAAGGGTAGGGCTAGTGAAGCTTTGGCTAGTTCACCCTCCTCCAACACATCCATAAAAGTGAAATTGCGAACATGTTGGAAGACTTCAAGAGTGAAATGTTGCATACCATTTCTCTACAAATGGACATCATGCAGATCAAGAGGAAGTAGGAGGAAGCATAAATACCCTTAGTTGTCTTCTTCCCTAGATGCACTAGAAGTCACCCTAGAAATGAATGTCCATTGAATCTTATAGACATTTGCTCGGTCTTTGAGGAGAACCACTGCACAAAAAAGTGACCTTCTTTGTCTGGATTGAAAGTTTTGTATAAAGCAACTAAAGGGGTTACTGAAAATTTCTATTATATCAACCAAAGGAGGTCTCAAGGACCATGACCATACCAGAAAGGCATGCAAGGGGAATCCCATTCATATTACAACCCTAACCAGAATGCATCCATTCCCCCTTGGTGCCCTCCTGCTCATCCTTCATGGTCCACACCTTCTCCCTAGTCTTTTTCACCTCAATATCATTCTCAACCTGCCAAACAATGATTTCATCCATATACTCCTCCACAACCTCAATGGAATGCACCAACCCAGGGGTGGAGGCCCCCATACAACCAATCTCCAACCTTACTACCTCCACCTCCACTCAACCACAACTCCTTCACCCCGATCCACCTAAGAAACCTCAGATGCTTGCTCAACCAAATCTGAACCCAAACAACAGATAGACACAACAGGTCTACAGTGGGTAAACATCTTACCCTGCTTATGCTATGGAAATTCAAGAAATCAACCTCAGGTCTAGAAGAGTTCTTCTAGATAATAAAATTTCATCTCCACTTGAGGATCTTGAAGAGGAAAAGGAGGAGAGTGTCCCTCAAGTGAATCCACTTCCTTTTCTTGAGAGATTAAACCATCCTATCCACCTCACCTCAAAAGAGACTGAACTTCTAGGTGAATTGAAAAACTTGTGTGTTAAAATCCCACTCCTCCAAGCTATAAGGATGTCCCCATCTACAACAATTTAATCAAGGAGAAATGTTTCAAACATCCTGGGGGGTGAAAGAAATACATCCCTACCATTAATTTTATTGGCAAATTGTCTGACTTAATGTTAAGGCAGGTGATTTTCCAAAAGTATATAGATCTTGGAAGTCTTGTGGTAGATGTGCACATTAATGCTATCATTGTCCCCCATACCTTGATCGATCTTGGGGCTTCCATCAATGTGATGACTAAGGATACTATGCTTAAACTAAATCTCCAAGGATCATTAAGAAAGACACAATAGTCTTGCACCTTGCAGACAGATCGATAGTAGCTCCTAAGGGAGTTTTTGAGGATGTGATGGTCTCCATTGATTCCCAAGAATACCCTAGTGAATTCTTATTTCTCCAACCTAATACTAAGCTCAATGGTTATTTGATCATCCTTGGAAGGCCATGGTTAGCCAATGTTGATGCTTACATAAGTTGTAGGGCTAGGAATATGACCATTAAAAATGGGCATTTGTCCAAACAATTGGTCTTGTACCCTCCTTGTCAACCATCTCTGGATCATGACTTACCTTTATGGTTAGAATAGGAGGAGGAAGATGAAGTCCACTCTTCCCCAATATTTACCCTAGATGCTACTATAGAAGGGGGGTAACTTGATCAAGGCAACTTGATTGAGAAATTCCTCTAGAATCATCTCCCCAACACCATGTCCCTTGAGGAGTTAGTGAAGAAAGTTGAAGATAAACCTTTGTTATGAAACCAACTCACAAAAACATAGAAAAGATAGACGCCTTAGAATTCAACCTCTTCGAGGGGGCAACCTCCTTTACATTACATAAATGAAAAATTCATGGATGATTCAAATGAAAAAACCCCCTTTCTATATATAGGAGTCTAAAGAGTCACAATGTAACCAAGTCGACCTAACAATAATAATATAAAGGCACAAAAATAACAATAGAGGTATTCTATGGGGCACAGTAATAATAATATGTGGACAATAGGGGCACAAAAATATTAATAAGGGATACAACTACAATAGTAATGGGGGCATCATTAGTATCATAGGGACCTAACATGCCCCTCTCCTTCAAAAAAGTGTTGTCCTCAACGCTTGAGAAGTTCTGGATGCTTCTGTATAAAATTCTCATCCTCCCATGTGGAATCTTCAGCAGATAAGTTCTTCCACTTGATGAGATACTCCGAAATGGATCAATTTGGATACTACAATAGTAATGGGGGCATCATTAGTATTATAGGGACCTAACAACTTTGGACTAATTTGTGCCTAGCTAACTCAAGTCCTACTCATGTTAAGATGATAGAATTTTGTCCAGAAAGAACATTGAAAATAAAATCGTCTCTCTTTGTAGAACAGGAAGAGGAGTTATTTGACATGCTAAGAAATCATTTGGATGCCTTTGCCTAGAGTTATAAGGAAATGAAGGAAGTACACCCTTTGGTGTGTACTCACCACATTTACACTAAGGAAGGCTGCAAGCTAGTGCACCAAACTTAGAGGAGAATGAACCCAACCCTCAAGGATATAGTCAAAGAGGAACTACAGATGTTGTTGGATCCAAAGTTCATTTATCCCATCTTAGATAGTGAGTGGATATCTCCTTTGGTTCTAGTTCCAAATAAAAATGGGAAGTGGAGGATTCATGTGGACTACAGAGAGCTAAACAAAGCCACAAAAAATAACCATTTCCTTCTACCTTTCATTGACCAAGTATTAGATGGTCTGGCAGGAAAGAAGTTCTTCTATTTCTTGAATGGATTCAGTGGTTACAATTAGATCTAGATCAGCCCAGAGGACCAAGATAAAACCACCTTCACCTGTCCTTGGGGTACCTTTTCTTATAGGGTCCTTCCTTTTAGATTATAAAATGCCCCTGCCACTTTTCAGAGGGCAGTCTTGAGAATCTTTATAGAGCTAGTCCACGACTTTGTGGAAATTTATATGGATGATTTCACCCCCTATGGGTGTGATTTCCCAGAGGCTCTCTCTAACTTGGGAAAAGTATTAAACAAATGCATTGAAATAAACTTATCCCTTAGTCCTGAGAAGTGTGAGTTCTTGATGACTGTAGGGACTTTTATAGGTCACTCAATATCCTAGAAAGGATAAAAAGTAGACTAAAATAAAATTGTTATCATAAAGAGGGTCCCTACTCCTCAGAATCAGAGGGATGTCAGAAGTTTCTTAGATTTAGCTGGATACTATAGGAGATTCATAAAATACTTCAACAAAGTAGTGTCACCTTTGTTTGGACTATTGGCCAAGGACTCTGAATTTTTATGTTTACAAAGCTGCCAAGAGGCCCTAGAAACCGTAAAGGACAAGTTAACTACTGAACCTATACTCCGAGGCCCAAATTTGGCTCTTCCTTTCCACATCCTTGCTGATGCCTCTGACAAATCTATAGGAGTAGCTCTAGGCTAGATAAATGACAAGTTACCTTATGTCATTTACTTCATCAACAAAAATTTGTCCAAGGTTGAATTGAACTATACTATGACTAAAAAAGAGATCATAGTGGTTATCCATTCCTTGAATAAATTTAGACATTACATCACTAGTTACCAGACCTTTTTACATACTGACCATGCTTCTATTAAGTATTTGATGAAAAATTATAATGTGAATGCCTAAATTATTAAATGGTTTTTTTTTTTAACAACAGTTTGATATAACTGTAATTGATAAGCCTAGTAGAGAAAATGTAGTTGCAGATTTTTTGTCTAGACTGGCTTTGTCTGCAGGTGAGTAAGGAATGGCTGATGGCCAACTACCGAATGACCATCTATTCGTTATTTCAGTTCTCTCTCCATGGTTTTTTGACATAGGCAACTACTTAGTGGCTGCACAGTTCCCTCCAAATCCATCCTCCAAGGAAAAGAGCAAAATTATAAGGAAAATCAAACCATTCACTTGGATTTGGAGGAATCTCTTCAAGCTAGGCCCAGATAAAATTCTGAGAAGATGTGTTAGGGAGGAGGAAGTTTTTGACATCATTTTGGCCTGTCATGATTGGCCTTATGGAGTTTAGTTTGTAACCAAGAGGATATCCTTCAAGGTACTACAAGTTGGCTACTATTGGCCCACTCTCCACTAAGATGTAAGAAGATATACCAGCCAATGTGACTGGTGCTAAAGAATGGGGAAACCTACTCCCAAGGATGAGATGCCTTTGTAACCTCAAGTGAATTTTGAGCCATGTGATAAATGGGGCATGGAGCCCATTGATCCACCATCAGGACATAAAAAGTACATAATTGTGTGAACTAATTACTTGACAAAGTGGGCTGAAACCAAGGCTCTCAAAGTAGCCACAAAAGAAAAACTGGTTGAGTTCTTGAGGGAGAACGTGTTTTACAATTTTGGATACCCTCAAGAGCTAGTCATTGATCAAGGCACTCAATTAATATCACACTGTATTTAGAATCTATTAAGCTGGCATAAGATCAAGCACAAGAAATCAACTCCTTACCACACTTAGGCCAATGGACAACTAGAGGTTACCAATAGAGCATTGGAAAGCATTCTCACAAAGGTGGTGAGTAGCAGTAGGAAATATTGGGCTGACAGACTAGTGGAGGCCACTTGGGCCTATAATACAACTTGGAAGACAACCACTGGCTTCACCCCTTATGATTTAGTCTATGGGAAGAAGGCTCTTCTCTCCATTGAGTTTGAGTACAACACTTTAAGAATGGAAGAACAGTTGGATTTGGATGTTACAAGGTAACAACAAGAGAGGATGCTCCAACTCAATTGGTTAGATGAATTTAGGATGTAGGCCCTCCTACACACATAGGTGACTCAAGTACAAAGACATGTTTGGCATGAAAAAATATCAAAGACAATTTTTTTCAAGAAGGTGATTGGGCTATGCTATATGACTCCAGGTTCAAGGATTTCAAAGGAAATTTGATGACCAGATAGTTGGGCCCATATGTGATAGAAAAGTTCCATGATAATGGGGATGTTTAGATAAGAACCATTGATGAAGAAGGTATCCCCTTGCTTGTCAATGGGTATAGATTGAAAGCCTACAAAAAACCTCTATCAAAGGAAGAGTTCATCAATAGTATCAGTAAAGTGGTGATTGTGATTGGAGGTGTCTTGGCTTCCACCTCACTTAATTCTTGAAGATTGTTTTATTTTTTTAAAAAAGAAAAAAGCAATAAGATACCTAGGTAAAAAACTCCATGAGGCACCTAAGGCCAACTTTTGGGTTGAAAACCTCCTTAAGGCAGCCCAAGAGTGAAAAAAAAAAGAAAAATAAAATATCCCTAGGTGAAAACCTCCCTTGAGGCACCTAGGGTAGGAATATAGGTTTAAAACCTCCTTTGAGGTGACTCGTGTGTCTTTCAAAGAAAAAACACAAAAATGTTATGGCAAGGACCTCAAACTTCCCACTAATAAAAGTTTGTGGTTTTTGCAGGTTTTCAAGGAAATAGAGGAAACCAAGTTTAGAGGAAATCAAGCCAATAAAAACCCCATTCTTCCTTCATTCATTCATATCTTCCATTCCCACCATGTCTCCAACATCCATTCTCATATACAACCATCAAAAAATCAATTTGCAGGAAATTTTCCAACTTCTACAGGATTTCCTATAGTTACTACAGGATGTCCTAAAAATCTACAAGAATGGAATATTAGTTGAGAAATAATGATGCAGACATGTTCTAGGTTGAAAGAAGAGTCCATTGACCTCAAAAAATCTCAACCGACACCAATTCATGACCATGCCACCATTTGTGTCCATCAAGAAATCCACTCAAAAAAAAGAAGAGAAAGAAAGCACGAAAAGTAAATAAAAGTCCAAGGGCCATACCATCATTGGCCTACCCCACCTACCACTCCATCTTCCCCATTACCACACCTTCCATTCCTACTCCAACACCTATTCCTCCTCCAAGTTTTTTTTTTTTTTCTCAAGAAAGAGGCAGCTACAGGATTTCCTATAGGACTACAGGAAATCCTACAGCAGCTTGTATTATAACAAAAGTAGTCTCCATGCTCCTCCTTCAACATCCATGTAGAGAAAGAGTATCATCAACCTTGTAGGCACTATGGAACCTATCTAGAGGTCAACAATAGTAGAACAAGCCAATGCCTGCACATCACAACAAAGAAGACCAACATATTAGCTTGGTGAAATTAATAAAATAAGAGAAAAATAGAATATGTACTTGATCTAGAAGAAGCATATCAAAGCCACCCTCCAGCATGCATCTAGCAAGAAAAGGAAGCCATAGGTATGATGCCTCATCCACACTCTTTCCTAAGTACGAATATGAAAAAGTTGGTTTTATAAGTTGAAGGTGGCCAGTTAACTTGGCCACCCTCAGCCCGAAAACAAAAAGTGAAGTTCTAATCAGCAGGCCATGTGGAAAGGTCACATCAAAGAAAATAAGTCGAAAAGGTGGTCGAGTTAATTTTTACATGAGTGGGTGATGATTACGAGAAAGGGTTTCATGATAACTAATAGTGACCCAATGGTCCAAAAGGAGAAATCATGTACCCTACTGGCTAACACGCTGCTCCAAGGAATCAACCATAAATATAAAAAATCCATAAATTGCATGCATACATTGTTCATTTTGATATTTAGAGAACTAGGACCATCTGGAGGACCCACTAAGCTAGTCTCAACCATCCTACAGTGAACACCTACAGGAAACATAGAAAAACTATAGGAAATAGTGGGAATTGTCAAGAATTCTACAAGGGGGTACCTGGGGCCCATCTATTCAAGAATTCTCCTCAACCAAAGCATTACAGTGAAAGGTAGGTGGCCCATATCCTCTGTTTTATCACTTGATAACTAGAAAAGAGAAAAGGAAAAGAAATTTTCATTTTTCTTCCTAGTATTTACAATGTGCATAGGGATAGACAAAATTGTGTGGAGAAATTGTGTGGGGATAAAGGAAGAATTGTAGTCATCACCCGCCTAAAATCTAAACCCCCAATCACCTGGGAAAGCTCTAAAGATAAAGCCACCAAAATACATACAGTCATATTGAGAGAGAGAGAGAATGACAAGAGGTTTCAATAGAAGGGAGCCCACAGGGACATAGAGAATACATCTCCACCCCCCTATGGTAGATATATTTAGAAGGAATCAATGGTTGGGATTTTTTGAGCTACTTAGAGGATATGATGATGATGTAGATCAGGATTTTGCAATGTCACTCACACCTCAGGCTAGGGTTAGTGCCACTTTTGTGGTGAGAGGATTGTCAATAACAATTACCCCTAAAAGCATTAGCATAATCACCACACTTCCTCTAGGTTTAGAATGGAGAAAAGAGCATAAATGTAGAAACACTTATGCTAGGAAAAAAAATTCTTAAGAGATGAGGAGCCAATTGAGGACAAAAATGGGATTAGATGGGAGAGAATTCCCTATCCTTGGGATGAAGTAAGCTATCACATTCTCAAGTATATTTCTTGTGAGGGAAGGCTCAATATAGTCTATGGTTACTAGTTTAGACTCCTCCATGAGTTGCGGTTTGGAGAAGAGTTACCCCTTAATAGAATGGTTAGTTTACCCTACTTCTTGTTGTAATCAATAATAGACATGAGCTTCAAGGTACAGGAAGGAAAACATTAGCAGCTAGCACATCATGGACTAATCAAGCTCATACTAGTAGATTCCATAAGCCAATTAAGAGTACATATTCTATGGTCCACTTTTACGGAAATGGACAGGGAGGCTGTAATTGAGGCAATTGAGTATGAAAGAGACCCAAACTCTAGTGGAGAGGAGGAAGAGAACCTGAAGAAGAAGAAGAACCTGAAGAAGAAGAGGAGGAAGAGGAACTTGAAGAAGAAGAAGAATAAGAAGAAGAAGAAGAGGAACCTAAAGAAGAAGAGGAAGGACTAGAGGAAGAAGAGGAGGCATGGACAAATAAAAGAGAGGGAAAAGAGAATATTGGGGAAGAAGCATAGAAGGATGAGGAAAGCCCTGAAACACATACCAAGGAAGGGGAGGAATCTCCAAGAGTGTCTCTTGAACCCACAGGGAAGGAGGCAACCACTGCCTTGACTGCATTAAGAACACCCATAAAGTCAACAGGAAAAAAGTAGAGGTAGAATCCCCTATATTTCAAAACAAGAAGGAGCACTAGGATAAAATAGGGGAGACCAAAAACACCTACCAAGACTCCTATCATCATTGAGGACTCACCAAAAGGACAAGAAAAACTAGTCTCCCTAGAAATGAAAGGTGAAGAGGACACATCAAAACATGCTTCCCTAGAGTCGTCAATCACCTATGTTAGGATGACTGTCACTGGGTCAACCTCAGCAAAGAAAATAAAAAAACATTTCACCCCATTTCAAAAATGGAAAATCCTCCTACATGAAACATAGACACTCCTACAGGAAATTCTGTTAACACTATAGGAAACACAAAAGAAGTAGCATGAAGGATAATAAGGACAAAGGAAAGGAAAGGAAGTAACAACACAAGTACACAGGGAGACAGATGATCGAAAGATAGTAAAGGGAGAATCCCAAGAGCTATAAGAACCTAGCCCACAACCTAATATCAACTCCTATTACAGATTCATTGAGGGAGGTAGAGTTATAGCACATAACTTTTCCATCCCTCTCTTCTTTGAGATTGAGAAGGAGAGAGCAAGGACACATCACTGGATGCAAATTGCTAAACCAAAGAATGTAGAGGATGTGGGCCATATGGAAGAGAAGCTACTGGATATGGGAAGAGAGTTGAGTGAGATAAGAGACAAGGAAATAGTTATGAAATGTCAACTAGAGGCTGAAACTAAATGGCTAAGGAGGAAGGCACCTAACAAAGAGATCTAATTGGCCACTATGGAAAGCCTCTCTATGGAGGCACTCTAGTGTAGGATGCTAGAAAAATCATATGCCTTGTACCTAAAAGATCAATGTCTGCAATTTCATATAAAGACACTAGCACAATGAGGGATTATGCCTTTCCAAGACTATAGACAACTCATTGAGATCTGTGACTAAAGAACCCTAGAGGAGAGGGCTAAGATATCTGAATTCTCCTTACATAAATTGGCCTTAATAGAATTGAATGTGTGGGATGCCAATCCAAAGTTGGGGGACTTACAACTAATGGCCTTCACATCATGGATGAGTCATGAGGAGGTCAAGGCTAAGGAATTAAAGAGAGTGTTTGAAAGAGAAGAAAAAGAGCCTCTTTACATCAAAGTAGAACAAATCAATTTCATGGTTGTCATTAGAATCCACAACCTCATCACCAATGATCCCTAGCTTGCACCAAGATACTTAGCTACATAAGAGAAAACAATCACTCATTTTGAGGGTGCTTTGAGATTTCTAGAGGATAAAATCTGGCAAGCATGCCAAAGGAGATGGGGCACCCTACCATACAACCTAAAGATCAAGCATTATCATTCTCCTGAAAGAATGAGGCATACACTAGAGAGGACCCCACTGTATAAGAAGGCACTGCAGAGACTCAAAATCAACTGGATTGTCTTCAATCCTAGTCCTCCATTGCTCTCGGGTCTGTTAGCAGGAAGAAATGAAGAAGAGGAAAGAAAGCAGTGGGATTTGGTTGTGTTATATTCTTTCCACGACTAACCCACGTAGTTAACCGGGGGGTTAGATAGGGGGTGGAGCCCTCCCTTCATTGCGATGATTGCGCAGTGGGGGGGTCACAGGGGGTTTGAGGGGTGTAGGTAACCCCCGTCTATGGGGTCCCCAGAAAATTTTATTTTTTGGACCTTATATTAGGTTGGGCGGACCTACCTATGGTTTTGTGCATGTTTTTGGCACATGGTTTTGGATGCAATGGTTTTTGGTCCATGGTTTTGGATGCGATGGTTTTTGGTCCATGGTATTAGATGTCTTGACATGTATAAATATGTTTTGTAACATTGAAAGGAACATAATTAAAAATCAAGCTGGAAGTCCCAGTTTTGGGATCCAGGGAAAAATCTCTGTGTATATGTGTTTTATGTGGTATGCTCTCGCATTGTTTATTTTCTATGTTTTATAATTCGTATGTAGGTAATTTCTATACGGGGTTAAAACCTACATTTGGTATTAGAGTTGGTTTGGCTTCAAGGGGACATCTTTGTTGCTGAGGGGTTTCGCTCGAGCCTGTGGCAGACCCTGTTCAGTGGGAGATCTACGGGATCAATTCTAGTTGTGAAAGAAGATGGTGAGTAGTGGAAAGATAGAGATTGAGAAATCTAATGGTTAGAGTTTTGAGTTATGGAAAATCAAGATGGAGTATTTGTTGGTGGATAAAGATCATTGGATCGCAGTATATCCAGGTACTAAACCAACGGGAGTTTCTGATGAAGAATGGAAGAAGTTGGATAAGAAGGAAAAGCTCACAATACGACTGTGTGTCTCAGATTTAGTATTGCTGAATGTATCAGCGGAATCTATGGAAAAGGCTTTGTGGGACAAGTTAGGGACTTTATACCAATCTATGTCTCTGGTGAATAAATTGTCCCCACAGAAAAAGTTGTATAACCTGAGGATGAAAGACGGGGACTTGGTGACAAAGCATTTGAACACATCTAATATTGTGGTAAGTCAGTTATTATTTGTTGATATTAAAATTTTAGATGAAGATAAGTGCATCATTTTGTTGTGTTCTCTACCAAATTCATGGGATAGTCTGGTTATTGCAAAAGGTAGCAATGCAATTTCCTTGCAGTTTGATGAAATAGTCTCATCCTTGCTGATGGAGGGAATGAGATGGAAAAATATGGAGAGCTAGAATGGTGATGCCTTGTTTGTATGAGTACACTCCCATAACATAAACAAAAATAAGTCATCGAGTGTGAGGTCTAAATCTAGAGGGAGATCTAAATATCCAAGAAAACCTGTAAAGGTGGTGTGTTGGAAATGCAGAAAGGAAGGGCACTACAAAAGGGACTGTAAATCTAAAGCTCCTTGATAAAGGAAAGGGATCTGATGATGCTCCTTCTGCAGAGGCGAAAACCACCTCAGTTGAAGGTGGGGATGTGGACTTGGCTTCTTCAAGTACACATGTAGATCATGAGGCATGGTTGATTGACTCAGGTGCATCCTTTCACTTCACTCCCCATAGAGAGTGGTTCTGCGAGTATGAGAAATATGATGGTGGTGATGTCTTCTTGGGGGATGAAAAGAAGTATTTTATCATTGGTCACATAAAAGTAAAGTTTATGTTGCAAGGTCGAAGGGTTAGAACACTTCCGAGTGTTCTGCATATTCCTGCATTAGCTAGAAATCTGATTTTTGTAAGAAAGATAGATGATGCAGGTGCAAAAATAGTGTTCGAGAAGGATACCTGTAAGATGGTTTGGGGGACACTAGTATTGATGTGGGGAGTTCGAATTGGAAATATTTACAAGCTGTAAGGTATCACTATTGTTGATGGGTGCAACGGTTATGTGGTTCCTGAAAATGGAGTATAAAATCTAGTGGTCTCTAGAGAGAAGACCATGCTATGACATCAAAGGCTTGGACATATTGGAGAGAATGGCATTTGAATACTTCATGGTAAAGGTATGGTAGAAGGTATGAGTAATAGCTCTTTGGATTTTGATTTTTGTGAACATTGTGTATACGGGAAGCAAAATCGGGTGAGCTTCCCCTCTAGTGGTAAAAGGGAGAAACATATATTAGAACTTGTGCATAGTGATGTGTTTGGACCTATGAAGGCTCCATCACTCAGTAAGTCTATGTACTATGTATCAATTATAGATGACTTCTCAAGGAAAACATTGATATATTTCCTTAAGAAGAAATTTGAAGTCTTTGATAGGTTTAAAGAATTTAAGGCTCTCGTGGAAAACCATACATAGAAGAAGATAAAGGTGTTGAGGATAGAGAACAGTGGAGAGTTTTGCAGCAATGAATTTGAAGAATTTTGTAAGAAGTGTGGTATAGCATAGCAGAAGACTACTCCATACACACCTGAGAAAAATGGAGTTGCAGAAATAATGAACAAGATGTTGACAGAAATGGCAAGAAGCATGCTCAGTGGTGCCGAGTTAGGACAAGAATTCTGGACAGAGGCAGTGGAGACAGCATGTTACTTGGTCAACAAATCACCTTCATCAGCATTGGAGGATAAGGCTCCACAAGAGGTATGGACTGGTAAGAAACCCTCTCTTTCACATCTGAGGGTATTTGGATGTGATGCATATGTATATGTTCCAAAGGAGAAAAGAACCAAGTTGGATAGTAAATCTGAAAAGTGCATCTTTTTGGGTATAAGGATGGTTTAAAGAGTTATAAGCTTTGGAACCCAGTCACACGGAAGGTTGTGTACAGTCGAGATGTGGTGTTCAGAGAGGTGAAAGATGTTATTAAACATGAAGTCTAACCAAATGAACCTTATGAAGAAGAGTTTTGAACTAAAGGAGGAAGAATCAGACTCGGTAGCAGAGGAGGAATCAAAAGATGAAGAGCCAAAAACTCCGGCTATGAGAAGATCAGCTCGAGAAAGAAGGCAGCCAGAAAGGTATAGTCCATTTGCTTTCTGTTCAAACTTTGCTTTGTATGTTACTGATGATGATCCCAGAACTGTGAGGAAGCAGTGGATTCAGAGGATGGAAAACTCTGGAAAGAGGCCATGGTTGATGAAATGGCATCTTTGCACAAAAATGAGGCTTGGGATCTGGTGGAGTTGCCGGCTGGAAGGAAACCCATTGGCAGCAAATGGGTGTTCAAGAAGAAGACAAATGCAGAAGGGAGGGTGGAGAAATACAAAGCTCGGTTGGTAGCAAAAGGTTATTCCCAGGTGCCGGGAATTGATTTTGGTGATATTTTTTCTCCTGTTTCCAAGTTAACTTCTATTAGATTACTTTTATCTGTTGCTGCTGCTTTTGATTTTGAGCTAGAACAGATGGATGTGAAGACAACATTTCTTCACGGGGATTTGGAAGAGGAAATCTACATGAAGCAACCTGAAGGCTTT
>APFE030595392.1:629-34511 GCA_000404065.3 Pinus taeda | reverse complement strand
AAGATGTTATTAAACATGAAGTGCAACCAAAGAAACCTGAGAAGATAGAGTTTGAGCTTAAGGAGGAAGAATCAAACTCTATAGCAGAGGAGGAATCAGAAGATGAAGAGCCACAAACTCTGGATGTGAAAATATTAGTTCAAGAAAGAAGGCAATTGGAAAGGTATAGTCCATCTGCTTTCTATTCAAATTTTTCTTTATCTATTACTGATGATGATCCCAGAACTGTGAAGGAAGCACTAGATTTAGACGATGGAAAACTCTGGAAAGAGGCCATGGTTGATGAAATGGCATCTTCGCACAAAAATGAGGCTTGGGATTTGGTGGAATTGCCGGCTGGAAGGAAACCCATTGGAAAAAAATGGGTGTTCAAGAAGAAGACAAATGCAGAAGGAAAGGTGGAGAAATATAAAGCTTGGTTGGTAGCAAAAGGTTATTCCCAGGTGCTAGGAATTGATTTTGGTTATATTTTTCTCCTATTGCCAAGGTAGCTTCTATTAGATTACTTTTATCTGTTGCTGCTGCTTTTGATTTTGAGGTAGAACCGATGGATGTGAAGACAACATTTCTTCATAGGGATATGGAAGAGGAGATCTACATGAAGAAACCTAAAGGTTTTGTGGTGAAGGGTAAGAAAGAACTAGTATGCATGTTAAAGAAGTCTCGGTATGGGTTAAAACAATCACTAAGGATGTGGTGTCAGAAATTTGATACATTTATAAGGGGACTTGGCTTCACCAAAAGAAAAGCAGATCACTGTGTGTATTTTAAATTAATTGGTGACCGTTTTTATCTGGTCTTGTATGTGGATGATATGTTGCTGGTTGGAAATGACAAGGAAATTATCTAGGATTTGAAGACCCAATTGTCCTTCAATTTTGACATGAAAGATATTGGTGTTGCAAACTATATTTTGGGCATGGAAATTAAAAGAGATCAGAAAAAGAGGAAGCTTTGGTTAAACTAGAGGAAGTATGTTGAGACAATATTGTAGAGGTTTAATATGCAGGATAGTAAACCGGTGAAGGTTCCTATTCCTATAGGTGTAAAGTTATCTACTGAATAGTGTCCCAAGACACATGAAGAGGAAGAGGGCATATCTCATGTTCCATATGCAAGTGTAGTTGGTAGCCTAATGTATGTGATGGTTTGTACTAGACCAGACATTGCACATGTAGTGGGAGTATTGAGTAGGTTTATATCAAAACCAGGGAAGGAGAACTAGACAACAGTGAAGTGGGTTTTCAAGTATTTGCGTGTCACTAGTGATTATGGTTTGTGCTACCAAGGAAGACTAGGATTAGACAAAGTGTTTGATATTCATGGATTTTTTGATGCAGACTGGGCTGGAGATTTGGATCAGAGAAGATCTACAAGCGGGTATGTGTTTAACCTATTTGGAGGTGTAGTCAATTGGATGAGTAAGAAACAATTTGTAGTGGCATTATCAACTATAGAAGCAGAATACATGGCAGCCACTCATGCAAGCAAGGAAGAAATTTGGTTGCAGAGATTGTGTTCAAGTATGGGGTTAGTATAGGGAGCTATAAGGATATACTATGACAACCAAAGTGTAATTTTCTTGGCAAAGAACCCTGCGTATCATTCAAAGACAAAGCACATTGATGTTTAATATCACTTTATGAGGGATGTGATAGAAGACAAAAAGGTGTTGCTGGTAAAGGTGGACACTTTGAAGAATAATGTAGATGCATTGAAAAAATATGTGAGCTTTGAGAAGTTATCTTGGTGTAGAGAAACAATGGGTGTTGCAGTGCTGGATAATTGACTAAGATCTCTTGTGGCCCCTTGTGGAAAGAAAACAACAAGTGGGATAATGTTGGGTTGTTTTATAATCTTTCCAAGACTAGCCCACATAGTTAACCAGGGGGTTAGAGGGAGGGTGCATCCCCCCCCCTCGTTGCACCAATTGCATAGTGGGGGGGTCACAGGGGGTTTGAAGGGTGTAGGTAAGCCACCTCTATGGGGTCTAGGGTAGCGCCCCAGAAAATTTTGTTTTTTGGATCCTATATTAGGTTGGGCAGACCTACCAATGGTTTTGTGCATGTTTTTCTCACATGGTTTTGGACGCAATGGTTTTCGGTCCATGGTATTGGATGCTTCAGCATGTATAAATATGTATTGTAACATTGAAAGGAACATAATGAAAAATCCGGCTGGTAGTCCCAGTTTTGGGATCCAAGGGAAAATCTCTGTGTATATGTGTTATGCTCTCGCATTGTTTATTTTCTGTATTTTATAATTCGTATGCAGGTAATTTCTGTATGGGGTTAGAAACTACATCATGCAATATTTTATCCACAAGAGGAGAATACATTAATAGAATCCTAGAATGTGAGAGAGACCACAAAAGTAATGAAAGACATGGACATAGATTAAGTTGCTCAGAGGATGAGAAACACTTTCAGTAGGGGGTAATGATGAGGCTCATCAATAGGTAAATTATATGGACCTTAATTCCACTCTCCAACTTATTAAAATCAACTTTTCTCATGTTTCTTTACATGTTTTATTATATTTTTCTTAGTGAGAAGGGTAAGTATGAGATGTTATGTCATGAGGCCTAATATGCATTAATTGATGGATTTGGAGCAATTTTGGCTAATTTAAGTGCAAGGACTCGAAGTAGGTAAGAAGGAGGGATTTTATGAGATTGGATCTCCCTCCTTAACTCCTCACTCACTTGAAGATCCCTCTACCATATCTCATTAGCTTGGAGTTACAAGTAGACAATCCCACTGAGGTCATTGGTAGCCAAGCCAGTGGTAGTTGAAGACAAGTTGATCTCGAGTTCGAAAACAAGCCTCCCTAAATTTAAGGAAGTTGTTGGTAGGTTCAGTTGTATAAATAAGAAGGCTTATAGCCTCATTAGGATTTGCCTATTTTTTTTTAGCCAAGAGGCATTTTCGAGCTAAGACATTGTGACTGATAACTCTTATGTATTTTTGATATTTTAATGAAAATGAAAAGAATTCCCTTGATCCATCACTAAGTTGACTCACAGGGCTGAAGCTCTTAGGTTAGGGCCGAACCCTAGTAGTAGAGGTTCGTCTTTTTGTACATGTATTCTTAGATTACATTCATAGTTAGCTTCTGAAGTGATTTCGATTTTGTTTAAATTGAAAGTATTTGGATGATTACTTAGTTTACTTCCATTTGTGGATACATAGATCAATGGTACAATAGTGATAGTAAACACTCTAGAAAATATTGTGGTAGTGGCCTCTGCCTCATCTCCCTCATGGGGTCATGTGTTGAGGGTTCCATTCACATGACACAAAAACATATTTATTGTTTGATCACTACATAACTTAGGATTTATTGTTGCATAGATCATTGTTTCCCAACTTCTTAAAAGTACCTGCAATTCTCATTTTTGTATTTTGAGTTTTCTATGGTTTAGAAGCACTTCGCTTCATAAACTTAGCCATTAGTTATTAATAACTCTATTTTTCCTAAATTGAACTCATCTTCCCTACATATAATTGAAGTTGTGCATAAATGAATAAAATAATGTATGTTGTTGCAGGAGGATCTAATATGCAGGGAGACCTCATCTCGTGAGCCTCATCCAAGTCTTCTCCACCTACACTGCCAAAGTCCACCAAACCCTAATCCAAATTCCTATTTTGTATCAAAATGGACATTTTTCTTGAGCAAGTCCAACCATCTTGAAGCCTTGGACTGAGCCTTGGGTAGTGTGTACCCCGTTTATGCCTTATTTACCCATCAGACACCTTTCCCACACTTCATTATGCCTTCCCTACCACCCTATAAGATTTTGGCTTGTTTCCTGTAGTAAAATCGGGCATCATGTAGTAGAACTAGGACATCCTGTAGTACTACACGAAACCCTGTAGCAACCTGTTTTAAGCCCAAATTGAGAAGAAATGGCCATTTGAGCTTGGTTAGGCCTCCACTTGACTTCCATACCCTTGACACCATCCCATACATGTTTCCCCATACATGTATCCCCTGGCAAAGAACAAATTTGTCAAATTAGCATTGACATTCATAAAACTGAAAAACGAAAAGGCTTTTTCTACAATTATAGTTAGCACTTGCATGCAGTAGTCACAATAGTTCTTAGATAAAATTATATGCTCATTTAGTTCATATAAATATATTTTATATGCAAGGTTAATTTAGGTCTCTTTTGCAATCAGTATGTGTAGATGCTTAGCTAGATTATTTCATGTCACTTTAATGCACCTTCCAATTCAAAACTTTCATTTGATAGAGTAGGCAACATTCCCTTTCTGCATTAATTGTAATTTTCCCCTTTCCATTTGGTAGCTAGACTCCTTATAGTCAATAGAAGACTGGTTTTAAAAACCCTAGTGGTCTATAATCCCAATTGAAAAGTGACAAGAATAGACCACTGCATCTATTATGTATACAAAGATTTCACCTCCAAGTTTGTACGAACCCTGTGTTGATGACATAAAGTTGGTAGCCCTATGAGTTGCAACATTCTTGTTGAAATATTGGTGCTCATCACCAAGCTAAGGACAAAGAAGAAGAATGAAGACATCTCAAGTATATTTCCTATCTCTCCTTAACTTCACATGTGTGGTTATCTCTCCTATAGCTTTTCACATGCAAGTTTTTGGGCAGTAGGTCTAAATTTTCTGGGAAACATATTTTGGGTAGTAGGGTTGAGTTTCTGGGTAGATTATAGGAGGTTAAATTTAGACGTAAGAACATAAAGCATGGTCGAATTTATTT
The DNA here is from genome assembly GCA_000404065.3 of Pinus taeda. Lineage (NCBI taxonomy): Eukaryota > Viridiplantae > Streptophyta > Pinopsida > Pinales > Pinaceae > Pinus > Pinus taeda. The sequence goes on along the minus strand of APFE030595392.1, from coordinate 29,762 downwards.
AGAAGAATATTGACTTGACAATAGGGTAGTTTGACTAGGTTTGACCATAGCATTATTGGTTAGTTTGACCATCATACTTGACTAGTAGAATTAGGTGTACCTCTTATTGAACTGGAGAATTTCCCTAAGGAAAAGGTTGCTAGGTTTCCCCCCAAGTAGATTTTCTCAGGGTAAATCTTGTGTTATCTCTGTGCATTGTGATCTCTATTGTCCTTGTGCATTTATGGTTAAATTTATAAAGTGTAATTGCTTAATGATAATTTGGAAGTGCTAAAATATTATCTACATCATTAGAAGTAATGTCATATTTTTCATAATTTAGTGCTTGTATCTATTGCACTTGGAAAATCGACATGGTATTAGAGATTTGGTGAAGGAAATGAATTTGAGATAACTCTTTAAGAGCTTTGGTAAATGAAAGGGCAATGAAGATCACTCTTAAAGAGACCTACATTTGTGATCTAATTGTTTATTCATTGGTTCCTCTATGAAGTTAGAGAACAAGATGGAAGGAGCTACAAATTTCAGGGCTTGGAAGACAAGGATTCACCTCATTCTTGCAAAGAATGATTTCTTAGATATTGTGAAGGGAAATGTCAATATACCTTCAGATAATGAAGGAAAAGAAAAATATGAGAAGGATGACACGACAACCATGAGTATTATCGTAAATTCTATGAAATATTATTTGATTCCACGTGTTGCGAATCTTGAAACTTCAAGGAAGATGTGTGATGCCATAGTTGGATTATATGGCATAAAAAATATTGGTTAAGAAATGAGTTTGAAGAATGAGCTTCATGATGTTAAGATGGGGAGAAATGATATTATGGCCTTATATTTCATGAGCACATCTCAACTAAGATATTAAATTTAAGTAATTGATGAAATAATTTTTGATAAAGAACTTGTGACTACAACACTTAATGCTTTAACTAATTCATGGGACTCATTTGCATCTAGTATATGTGATAGAAAGGATACTCTAAGTTTTGAAGAAAAATGGAACTCATGTACTCAAGAAGAATCTAGAATTGTCTCAAAGGAGAACATTCCAAGACCTTAAGATGATGACTCTCAAGCATTTATGACTCAATCTAAAAATGGAAAAGGAGGGAGAAATTTTGGAAAGCTTCAAAGGAATGTAGGTAGAATACCAACTCCTAAAAACAAGGACATTCAATGTTTTTTTTGCCACAAGGTTGGTCATTACAAAAATCAATTCAATGAAGCGAAGAATGATAAGAAGAGGAAGGACAATGATGATGGTGAGCATCCTTATCATAATAAATCCAAGAATGATACTGGAAAATGTTTAACACCTAATTATAAGGACATGTTTTACTAGAATTTCAAATAGATCTTTGATTTCTACAAGTAGACTAGGAGAAAGAGGGAAATGAAAGGGTCTCTCACATAAAAATAAAAGTCGTAACACTTATGTTATCATCCCTTCTTAGAAATTATTTGTAAACTTTAGAAATATATAATTCTTGATAAGAAATCCCTAGGGTTTGTGGATAAAACCCTAGATTTAGACCTAGATCAATGTTCCACTAAAATAAGAAATCCTAGCTCATGCAAGAAATAAAAGGAAAGCATCATGCTAATGCTGATGATGAGGATGATGAAATTATAGTTGGAATTCATTCTTGCAAGAAGACAAGGATCAAAAGGGACTTGAAAATTTCCTACAATCCTCAAAATATAAGTAATTAATATATCTCTTCCTTAATTATTAGTTTTTATCCTTTTACCTTTTTTTCCTTTTTGCTAGGTTATAATCACGTCTTCCATGACCTCCTAGTGAGGGTTGTAGGTACATCATAAAGGCTTCCAAGGATTTGGAAATAGATGAAAGCATTGGGAAGAATGAAGCAAATGTTGTGACAAGAGAATTATCCCATAGTGATTTGTGTTCAAGATGAAGAAGTTATACTAACATCTAGAACCATGTATGATAATCAGAAGAGCTCATAGTTTAGAGGGAGTAGGAAAGCCAACAATTTTGAAAGATGCCATAATGAATACTGCATCAATATTTGAGGAGTGCCAGTGATGAATCCCAAGTGTATATACAAGTGTGCAATAGATGGAAACATAGATAAGTAAAAAGCAAGATACATTACAAACTAAAGAAATCTTAGTACGATCACAAGCATACACATTGGACTAGTTATTCTTAGATTGATGGACCTTGGCTGATCTTGTTTCTAATGGGAGCATAAAGGATTACATGATAGAGGGAGAAACATTGGCAGGAGGATTTTCTTTAGTGATAAAGAGAGATGACAAACTATGCTTCATTGTTAGAGGGTGTTGACATCTTAGTTTAAGATGAAGGATCTTGGTTCAAGGGGACACAATATGCATCTAGGGAGAATGGCTAAGAGAGCATTAAGGCCTAGAGAAAGTGAGTTCCTCTAGCATTGGAAAAGAGATTTATCAGTCAATTAGTGTGTAGGAATGGTAATAGTTCATGGTTTCACCATAGCTCATAGGCAATGATCAGGTTCCAAGTGACAAATTGGAATTAGTGAATTGTTACAAATGATGAGTTGTTGAGCATGATACTAATGCAATATGCTTTCCACAGTTAGTGGATTGACATATCAACATAGCTAGCTCATTTACGGACATGAATTCTCTCTGGGTCAAGTATCTAAACTAGGATTAAGGAGAATGATCCAAAAAAGGACAAACATTCTTCCCAAGTCAAGTATGTTCACTAGGATTAGGAAGAATGGTCCTAGAGGTCCATAAATAATCAACCATAGAGTTGAGTAGGTTCCTTTCAACATCGGGCTCAGATTAATCTCCAGATAGGCTAAGTGAGATCATTTAACATAATGGCCTAGAGTGAGGCATTTATATTTGGGACCAGAATACTCAAATGGATTGAGCATGTCCCTAGGATCTCACCATGAGTTAAAGAGATTGATCAGGATGATGGTGGACCAGGAGTAGTTAGTATACCATGGGTCATAAGTGTTGACCAAAATCATGGTGACTAGTTGATGTTAATGATGTACCATAGGCTAGAGATGCTAACCAAAATTATGGTACCTAGTTGATGTTGTATATTCGTACCATAGGTCAAAGATGTTGACTAGGGTTATGGTAATAAATGATTTTTATGCTAATGATAAATTATGAATCTTTCTTAGAGTTTTTTTCAACAAGAGAACATCTAATGGTCATTATGAATACCTCCCTAACCAACAGGTAGTGTTGAATATTGTAGTTATGGTTGGTATTCATAATTAATATTTTATCCCTTCAAATATATATGATGAAAAATATAAGACTTGTTCTTCATGTAATTTTATTTTAGTCATTGAAATGATTACTATAAGACATGATCTTCATGTCAGTTTCAAAAGAGAAAATTTTTGAATTTTGATTTTTTGGCTCTGAACTTCTAAATTTCGCCCTCCTTCAAGTCAATTTAACTCCAGTGAAGACACACCCATTCAATCCATCCAAAACACTATATATATGGCACTCGACCTCCTCCTCCAAGCATAATTAAATCTCTCACAATAAAATACGTCTTTTGGGCATCTAAGCTAAGGACGAAGAAGAAGGATGGAGACATATCAAGTATATTTTATATCTCTCCTTGACTTCATCTATGTCATTTAATCTCTTGTAGCATCATACGTGCAAGTTTTTAGGAATAGTTTGGGTAGTAGGTCAAACTTCTATGCAACATATTCTAGGCAGTAGGGTTGAGTTTCTGGGTAGATTCTAGGAGGTCGAATTTCAACCTAGGCAGATCAATAAGGGATAAGTTTGTTGGGTGGAATATTTACTTGAAAACATGGTTGTTTGACCATAACATTGTTTGTTAATTTGACCATCATATTTGAATAGTATAGTAGGTGTATTTGTTGTTGAACCAAAGAATTTCTCTTAGTAAAAGGTTGCTAGGGTAAATCTTGTGTCACCTTTTTGTATTGTGATATCTATTGTCCTTGTGAAATTATGGTTGAGTTTTTTAAGTGTACTTTCTTAACTATAATCTAGAAGTGCTAAAATAATATCTACATCATTAGAAGTAATTACTTGATTTTTATAAATTAGTGTTTATATCTATTTCAGTTGAAAAACGAACTCTATTTCCAATCAATAGATGGGATAACCTATGATCCATTTCCTCCATTCATCTACAATTATCTCTGAGCATTTGGGAATATGGATCTATAAAGGATTAAATCTACATGAGAGTGAAAAAAATTTAGGGGATGCAAGGAATTGAAGAGAGAGTGGTTTGTGACCAAATACATCTAATGGGATGATCTTGCAAATCATAATAATATTTCCCAATAAAATTTCATTCCTTGCAACAATATGTCTTGCTTTCATTATTTTATTGGTCCATGTGCATTTCCCTTTCACGAGCTTTATATCCACTAAATCTTGATCCATCATGATTTCTTTCATTTTTCTAATGAAAGGTTATCTAATAATGCCTCCACTTTTGTTTTTTCTACTCATGATCACATTAATATCCCCAACTATGACGCTATTTTTAGAGAATTTAGAGTTAATAAAAAGTAATAGAAATAGAAGAGAATATTCTTTTTCTTTTAAGCTATATGCATATGAACATTCAAAATATTTAAATGGTTACTTGAATTATGGTATAATATACATGCCAATATCCAATATTGAGTTTGATGTGAAAATTCTAGGTGAAATGATGAGCTATCCCAAAGGGTATAAATATTTCGTAAAGCCCATTTAGAACATACCACTATTCCATAATTACTTTTTAAGGTCATTTTACATATTTTCAAATTTTCATTTGCCTCTATATTAGTCTCCTAAGGAAGTAGGATAATTTATTTTTATAATATTATTATATCTTTCATGGATTCTTCCTTTAACATGACACCAATAACTCCATAATTCTAGGATTCTATATTCATTACTTAATAGGTGAAGGTTTGCGACTTCCGCCTTCAACTCGAACATTAACTCTAGGTTCCTTGTGGTTTGAGTTCCAACCCCAATGATTTTTCCATGCTTGTTTGGATACCCAAGAATTTAAATTTGCTGGTTCTCTTTTTTCTTTTTCCAACTTTCTACTTTTCTTCTTATTTGTCTCTTCTATTCTTCATCCTCTTATTTATCTTCTTATTCTTGTTATAGATGAGTACTTCTATAAGTCAAAATATCTAAGAAAAGTTGTGGTTTGTTAGGAACATGATTAGTTTCTTATTAACAATTTTAAAAAAATGTGTTCATTGACTAACGAAGAAGGAATCTTATGTGTTTCAAAATGTGTGGATGATTTTAGAGGAAACAAAAATATAAGGGTCATGACTAAGGGTGTTATCACCTTAGTGAAAGAAATTGGTTCTCCCTAAGAAATACCTTCAAACCCATTATTTGATAAAGTCAAATTTCCATCCTTAGTTCATACCAAGGGTTTTATTGAGCTTTATTTGATCTAATCCAGTAGGATTGGCTTGGAAATCATCTCAATGAATTGTTTTTTAGGTGCTAGTTCCTTTATACCAGTAAAATCTAGATGACTTAAGTAAAAATAGGTGAATTTTAGCTTTATTGATGAGATCGATTTCTTGGAGCCCATTTTTTTAACTACTTACCATTGTTATTCATATTTAACTGTAGTTTGAGATGAAATAATACTTCTTTTTACAACTAAACTATGCATATTCATGACAAATTTTGGATTTTAGAAGACATTGTTCATAATCTATATGTTGAGTACACTTCTATTTGTTAAGAATTAGGAGGATTTATATTTGAAGACCTTTATCTAGGTTTACCTCTATATGTATCCAACATAGGTGAACACTTCATCCCTAGAATATATTTGTTAATATATCACCCCTAAAAGTTTTCTATGATTTGAAATGAGTCTTCATTCCAACAATGAAGAAGAATATGTGGGAGGTGAATCTATACTAAAACCACAATTATAATAAAATCGAAGGATGAAATCAGGGATCCATTTTCTCAAGTACATTTATTTTGCATTGAAAAAGTATGGATCATTCCTGAATATGGATTCCTATATTCCTTTGATTTAAATAAGAAAGTGTAAGAACCTATACAAAAAAGGCAATGAGTTAGTTTACCCTTTCTTAATAACTTCTTGTCCTTATAAAACTATATTGCCACTAATTTGGGTGATAGCTAGATCCTTATAAACTAGCTAATCAAGTCACAATTACCAAGAGTAAGAGCCTGTGCTAGGAAGTGGAAGCAAGAAGAGGAAACTCAATAATGTTATTAAGCTTATTAAACAAAGGAAGACATGATTTTGAGACTTTCCCAAGAGTATATATAAAAGTGTAGAATTTTAAAGCCTTATCATCTAGAGGGGAAGGGTGACGTCCTCTAGGATTAGGATTCATGGCTATGATAGGAGAAACCATGATAGTGGCAACCCTAGTGGTGGTAGCATATATTTTCCAATGATGAGTTGATTGACCATGTTAGTGATGATAGTGTTATTTTAGTTTATAAATGCCAAGAATTATTAATGACAACATTACATGCTCCTTTTTTGATACCATCGAAGGAGCAAGATTATTCTTTAAATCAAAATTGAACATAGCATGTAAATGGTTTCATCTTTCGAAATGGATTAAAATAATCAAATACTAAGGAAAACTTAAATATATGAGGTCCATATCTAAATATGGGAAATTTATCCTTGATGACCCTAAATGCATAACTGTGTATATGTTGGAAAAGTTGTCACTGATGGCAAAGGGTGTTAGTTTATGTTTGCACCCACAGTTGAAGTTGATGGCATGAAGTTGTGATGTTTCTTGTTAGAGTTATGGCCATTAATGTGCTTGCATATACTGTGTTGTTGAAGGTTTGTGTACTATTGCAAACTAGTGTCTTAAAGATGAGTATGTATTGTTGTCCCTATGTAAATTTGTTGATCATGAAAATTTTGTCAGATTTATATTATTGATAATGAATGCTTTCTCATATGTTGTGATATCAAAGGCTATGTTGTTGATTTGGTTATGTTGTAGAAGTTAGTTGATAGAGGTATGTTGAAGGGTTATGTTGTTGAGGTACACAAAAAATGTTGTGATGCAAGTGAATGGTTTGTTTATTATAATCACTAAAGTTGTCTTATGTTAATGCATATTATTTGAATATTTAAAAATTCATTTTATATATTTTAATATTCAAATGTTGAAAGAATTAGAAATGAATGAGTGGAGTGCAAAGAGACAAGATTGTTCACTTCATATTCTTGTGTGGAATACCAATAACCAACAAATTTTGTGTATAAAATATGTGATTTTGGAATGATGAAATATTAGAGAACATGGAAAATTTGATTTAATTGTTGTGAGACCTTGTTCATGAGTTACCTGGCACAAAGAAAAACAAGAAGAGGAGTTAATGTGAAAGAAACTTGAGGACAGGAATGTAGAGACAAAGAGATGGAGGCATATAAAATTATAGACTAAGTAAACCAACGCATTGTATTTTTTACGTATTAACGGATTTTAGTCTCCTTTTGGGTTGTATCTTGAAAAATAACAAGTTAGAGCCTGTTGAAGTGGAAGTGGGAGCTTAAGGGAAAGTTGTAGTGTGTAGAAAAAATAGAGGTAGGAGCCTCCTGTAGGTTGTATCTTGCATAAAATTAATGTAAATGAGGAGTAGGTTATAGCTTTCTAGCAGGTTGTAGCTTGCAAAGTTGTAGATAGGTTGAGCCTCAAAAAGCTGATGTAATAGAGGAAATAGGAGATTACCTTTGCATCAAAACAACAAACAAATTCATGGTTTTCTCCATTTATGAGTTTCCACTTATATCTTGAGTCCACATGTGTTTCTTATGTGTTCTTATTTTTACTTTGTAGTTTAATTTTGTTTGTGTGTTAAAATATTATTTTTATATGGAGGATTTTCTCATCTAATAGTTCAGATAAATGTTGAAAAAAAAGTAAATAGAAATTTGATGTGCATGAATGCACTAAATTGATTCACCTCCACTCTTGGTTTAGTTAAATTTCCAATCATTGGTATCAGAGAAAGTTCCTTCTATCCAACAATCTCCCCCCCAACATGATTTGGATGTGTATCAAACTTCTGACCTGTGCTCTGATACCACTTGTTGGAAACTTGACTAAATTGAGAGGGGGGATGAAACATTTTAATTCATTTAAAGAAATCAAAGTTTCCAACAAGTAAACAAAAATTTGATGTCCATGAATGCACTAAACGGATTCATGCCCCTCTCAGTTTAGTAAAGTTTCCAACAATTGGTATCAGAGTAGGTTCCTTATGTATCAACTTAAAAACTAGAAGATAGACTTTATTGAATCATGGATTATCAATGTACCCATTCTCAGTATTGTAAAATTTTAGGAATGGAGAGAGAAGGTAAAATATGAGCTGATAGCTTATGGACCTAATGTGTGGAAGTTAGTATGTGATGGATACAGTAAATATTCCCCCTAAATGTAAGAACAAAACTCGAATGCTCAGGAAAATTATGTAATTTATAACAATCTTCACGATCTGGATCTTGAGATGGTGATAGATCTCAAATCTTCAAAAGAAATATGGGATAGGTTGCAGCTCATGCATGAATGAGATATTAGTAACAACAATTTAGAAAATTGGAAGAAAAAGGCCTCTTATAGGGAAATTTTTCATTGGAATGAGACCTATTCTACTAGTGTGAATGTACCTAACTATCATGAGGAGAAGAATTTGTGGCAACCAATCTAAGCTTGACTCAACCTTGGTTGAAATAGAAAGATTGAAAAATGAAAACGGAGTTCAACAAAAGTTGTTACAGATATGTGATGAAAGAGAGTGTGAGTACAAGGAAGAAATTATTAGCCTAAGTACATAGTTAGAAGAAGCAAGAAGAAATGATGATCTGAGAAAGAGAGACACAATGTGAAAGGTTATAAGAAAAGGCTTTCTTAATGAGAAAGAATTTAGAAAAAACAGCACCTCAAAGGAAACCACAAAAGATGATAAAGAAACTTTGAAAAGGACTATAGGAAAAAATGCAAGAAGTGTGATTTACGAAGAAGAAAACAAGAAAAAGAAACATAACCATCAACAAAAGAACCAGTCAAAGAAAATGTCATTTACAAGAAGGCCATTTGCTCCTTTGAAAAATGTTAAGTGTTTTTCTTGCCATAAACCTGTACATGTAGCAGTAGAATGTAAGAACAAAAAAATCAAGAATTATTAGTAAAAGGTGTAGCAGATAATGAATTTCCCTCAAGCAAGAAAACAAAGAAGACATTTCCCTATGAAAATAACATGTATCATCAGGTACACAAATTTATTCTATGGCTATTATTTCTCTTGTAATGCATTTAGACATAAATTTGTTGATTCCAAATTATACACAAAGAAGAATATGAGCAGAAGAAGATAAAAACTATTTCTTCCATTTCTTGTTCACACAAGATGCCATAAATGCGACAATATTGGACACATAACCAAATATTGCAAGCTATATTTTACCTGAAATAAGTTTAGACATAAAATGGAGGCCACTTAAATCAGATTGAACAATAATTCAGAAGGAAATGTAATAAAGTATGGAAAAGGAAGAAAGAGTAGCATGTGGCTTCAATGAAAAGTTGAAGTCAACATGGCTTTAGGGGGATCTTCTCAAGGAACGATGAGAGAATAAGAATATTATCAGTATTAGAGCAACACCATCTCAAGGGGAGATCAACTGCAAGAATGTATTGGAAAAGATAGTAGCCATGGTGAGACCAAACTTGCACATGAGGTGTGGCAGAGACATGGTGCTTTACCTAACGATTAGTACAACAATGAACATAATTTACCTTCTATTTTGGAGTACATAAAAAGAGTTGAAGAAATATACTATTACTTATTCAACACCTAGTTCAATATTACATAAATGAGACCCGTTTTGAGAAATTTATGGATACCAGTTCATTAGTGATTGAAGAGGAGGCCATCATGAAATTACAAAACAAGCTTCCAACAACACATAGAACAATTTATGTGCATAGCACAATGTTATGAAATCATTGGAGAGTGAAGTATCTACCTTTAAGAAAAGAATATTAGTTCTAGAAGTTGAACTAACTAAGAAATAAGTGCTAGTTGCATTAACAATGGAAGAGATATAAAGAGTTCTTATTAATGTTCCTAAATAAATGACTTATATTTCCAATGATGATCACTTAAAAACATGATAATTAGAGGAGACCAAAATTTCCTTTACTTCCTTAAAAGAAGATTTGGAAAAGGAACACCAAAACTAATATACTGCTCAAAGAAACTATGAGAGGTAGGTCATTCTATAGAGAGAATAATACAAGAATTGGGTAAAACCTATAAGTCATTGGCAAAAAGAGATGGATGGGTATGTAAGAAAGCATTGGTATGAACACTATTGGGAAAAGGCCCAACTTTGGATTATAATATTTAGCTATAAATTACCAACCCATATTTAGTTTGTCACAAGAAGTATACAAAATATTAATACACTAGAAGCTTACCTTTACGTCACAACAACAAAAAACTTTTGGTTTTCTCCCTTTATGGGTTTCCACTTATATTTGTTGTCCACATGGGTTTCCTATGTGTGTTGATTTTTATGTTGTGGCTTAATGTTATTTATGTGTTAAAATATAATTTAATATGGAGGAATGTTACTCATATAAGAGTCCAGATAAATGTTGAAAAGAAAGTAAACAAAAATTTGATGTCCATGAATGCACTAAACTAATTCACCTTCGTCTCAGTTTAGTCAAGTTTCCAACAAATGGTATCAAAGTGTCGGTCACAAGTTTGATACACACTCAACTCGTGTTGGGGGGAAGATTATTGGACATTGGATAAACCAGTCCTCCCCTTGTGTTTTGTGACATGGACTAACCACCTATTAAGGATCCTCATATCTAGCAATGGATCATTGAGTAACACCTATGGGTTTTGACCTAACGACAATCGTGATTCCAAAAACTATATTCATCCACATAACACCATCCCAAATCTTCATTCAAAAATTATAACCCATAAATTGTGCTATGTTCTTATACATAAAGAATCACTAAAAACATGCAATGATGGAAATATGGTGAAGGACATTATGGGGCACATTCTTTGGCACATTATTAGTGTGATATCTACTAATTTTACATTTTTGGCATTTATTAAATATACTTTTCCATCTTCATAATAAATCATGCAATTAATAGAAGATGCAATAGTATTTTATTACTCTATTCATAGATATTTCATAAGGGAATTGACTTCTTGGATTGTATGAGGCAAAGTATCTGACTTTAGTAAGAGAATATCAACTAAAATTCCACAAAAGACAAATAAAGAAAAAACATATTTTTGAATATTAGTGATTTCACATTTAATACAGTGAATGAAAATGATCATGAACTTAAATGTTTATGCTTTATCTTATACCTTATAATTTGTGTAAAAAATTTCTTTGAAACACTATTTAAAACCTTCAAGTTCACTAACAATAAAATTCTAGAGAGAAGACCTGTTTGATCCTTCATATATGGTTTTATTTGATAAATAAATAATATGGTTATCATCAATCCTAGCATCATCATCCATAAGTGCATTTCCATTTAGGGGTGATGTAACACCCTCCTCCCACATCTACCCAAGCAAGCAACCAACCAGGGTAAACATGCGATGAGAGGCCACTATGATATGATTCAACCACCTAAGTCATGTTAAGTAAGTGGAAATGATGGAAACACACCATACAGACATTCAACATCAACATTAGGATCCTCAGGAACCAATCCAACCTCTCTGCCAACCATCCCTTGGGTCCCACTGATGTTTTGGAGCATTTGACCTTTGGACGCTCTCACGCTATGGGTATGCCAGCGTCTAGGGACCTATGGATGCTCTCACAGGCCTGCAAGCTAGTGTCCAAGGACTATTTTGCACATTTATGTGCCAGCATCCCTGGGATTTGAGCCACTTTTTCAGGCCCAGAGACCAGGTCACTGCCTAGAATTGAATGACTTCTTCAAAATAGTAAAATAACAAGGAAATGATAGCATAATTGCAATTACTTGAATGAGACCTTGACTAGACCTATACTAGCCATGACAACCATTTCATCAAATAAATCATGAATATGTAATCTACAGGTGTAAATAATATACCTGAGCATAGGTGTCTCATACTTAGCTGAGAATCGCTACAGAGCATTGATGCCTCAACACATCAACTACCATTTCATCAATTAGGTCATAGATACATTGTTCATTCATTTACTAGTAAAAACATGATGAGATCCATACATAGCTACTGTCATGAAACACACACACACAGACATATATATATAACCAACATAATAGCAGAAAGAATACTAATGAAGTCACAACCATATAAACCACATATAACTAGTATAATACTCATAATAATAAAGGGAGAAATAACCCCATATTTATGATGCATAATCCAAACCCAGGATGGGACTTCCATGTTCCACTCGACCGTAGAATGGATGAGCCAAATCTCTCTTCATCCATTCACCCCCATGCCATATTCCAAGCACTAATGTGGGATCTCATAGAACACATCAATCCAAGACCAACCAGGGCTTCTAGAGGCCAACCACCTCAACCCATCAAACAATGATTCCACCTCATGGACGGACATCACAAAACCATCTTCAGATTGGTCTCTATCCAACCCTTCTAGGGCTCCATAGCATTTGTTCCAACCAAGGCTCTAGGACTAGTAACTCAACCCACAGCTGTCGTAGGGCTCCAAAGTGTTTGTCCAACCAAGGCTCCAAAACTAATAACTTAACCCATCAAGGGATCTAGAGCGTTTGTCCAACTAAGGCTATGAGACAATAACTCAACCCAAGCTAAGGAAATATGAGAACCAACCAAAACAAAACAAGGAAATAAACCCATAATCTCAATTGTTATCTAGGAAATAGAAAGACTAGGCAATCCACTGTCAATCTAAGCAATCCTCCATGCTAGTGATGGATCATGACCAATAATCCACATGCATATTCTATGCATGCCAAAACTAGTGAGAAAAACATACATGCAACTTGGTATCTACAAGAAAATCTCGCTGTAGCTTTGTAATCCAATGTCCTCTTGCACTTTCCTTCTCTTCCTCTGCCTTCCTTCTCTAAAACTCCAAGTATGCCACACCCTACAAGAGTGATCCAAGAAAACTCTAAGTATCCAAGAGTATGAGAGAGAATAATGAGAGAGCTCCAAAATTGAGAAGCATTTTTATGAATGAGGCCACTATTTTCTTAATTTTCCATTATTTTACTTCATTTTCCTCCTCACATGCAACCTGTGACCTTTCACCTCCATTTTCTCCTAATTTCCATTATTTTCATAAAATAATGTACCAAAAATGCCATTTTTCCTTTCCAAAGCCTTAGCCATTTCCTTTGTCAATTTCCTTAGCCATTAATCAATCACAAGTGATCCCCATCACTTGTGATGAAGTCCATGGAAATTACCTCCCATTTCCATTTTGGAATCACAATTGGTTGTAGCAATCCACCTAGATGTTTACACTATGCATTCACATGTTGACAATCAAAACACCTAGCCAAAAACTCTGCTACATCCATCTTCAGGTTTGGCCAATAATAAAATCTCTTAACTGTTGTTAGTGTCTTCTGATACCCTAGGTGACCTGAATATGATTTTGCATGAAACTCCCTCAATATCACCTTCTTGAACTCACTACTATATGGCACTTATATCCTACCTATAAATCAGACCAATCCATTTGCTGTAAGGCAATAGTCCACATCTTGTGCACTTGCACCTGTACCTGTACCTGTACCACTACCTATACCTATACTACTACATGTACTTGTACCTGTAATACTACCTATACCTATACATGTACCTGTACTACTACCTGTACTTGTACCACCACACGTACATGTGCCCTCCTGCAACCTGTGCATAATCTCCATATACCTAACATACTCCTAACATCCCTAGAAGATCCTATCCTGCATTTTTTCCATAGGAGCTCATAGCTACTAAGTGATTTACCTGTATCTGCCTACTAATAGCATCTGCCACCCTATTCTCTTTACCTTTGATATTATCTGATCTCAAAATCAAACTCACTAATCATGGTCAACCATCGAGCCTACCTACCATTCAAGTTCAATTGGTCAAATAGATATCATAACCCATTGTGATCACTCATCAACACAAATCTCTTGCCCAAAAGGTAGTGTCTCCACATATTCAATGCATGTATGATCACTCCCATCTCAATATCATGTGTGGGGTAGTTCTGCTCATGCTCATTTATTTTTTGCGAATCATAGCATACCACTTGTCCATTCTACATAAGGACTCCACCAAGTCCTCTTTTGCAAGCATCTATGCTAACTACAAACTCTTTGTATAGATATTCAATCTTTAACATTGGTGCATGTGTCAACAACTTCTTAAGCTACTCAAAATTGTCCTCACACTCCTCTGTCCATTCAAACTTCTCAAATTTCTTCTGTAATGATGTAATAGGATAAGTGATTTGTGAGAAGTTCCTAATGAACCTACTGTAATAACCTGCCAACCCCATGAAAGACCTCACCTCATCTACATTCCTGGGAGCTACCCACTCCATGATAGCCTTATCTTTTCTCGATCTACTGCAATGCCCTCCTTGGAGGCAATATGCCCCAAATAATGTACCTCAGTCTGAAAGAAACTACACTTGTTGAGCTTAGAATACAACTGGTTCTCTCTCAACAATCTCAACATCATTGCTAAATTCTCAACATGCTCTTCCTGATTTTTAGAATATACCAATATGTCATCAATGAACACACGACAAACTTATCCAAATATAGATGAAACACACTATTCATCAAGCACATAAAAGTAGTTGGATCATTAGTTAAATTGAATGCAACTACAAAAAACTCATAATTCACATACCTGGTTCGAAAGGTTGTACTGTAAATGTCCTCCTCTTTGATGCGTACCTGGTGATATCTAGATCTCAGATCAATCGTTGAGAAAACTACTGCTCCCTTCAACTAATCGAACAACTCATCAATCCTCGGCAACAGATACATGTTCTTGATGGTCACTTTGTTCAACTGCCTATAGTTAGTTTATAATCTGAGAGGACCATCTTTCTTCTTAGCAAATAATACCAGTGCATCCCAATGTGACACACTTGGCCTAATGCATCCTGTGTCCAACACTTCCTTCAACTGTAGCTTCAACTCTACCAAATCAGGTGCCTTAATCCTGTAAGGTGATTTTGATGCTAGAGCTTCCCCTAGCATCAACTCAATAGAAAAGTCTACTTCCTTGTGAGGTGGAAAATTTGTAATTTCCTTAGGAAATACATCTAGAAAATATTGTAGAACTGAGTACCAATGCAAAGCATCTGCATCCTAAACTTCCTTATCTTTGTCACTATAAATGTGCACTATGAGTAACATACATCCTTTCATGCGACTACCTTTTTCTTGCATATTTGTCACCATCCTAACTGATGTGGATTTCTTCTTTCCCTGTAAGACTTTTGGTTCCCCATTTTCATCCACACACTCAATGGCCTTGTCATAACAATCCACATTGGTTCTATGAAGGTGCAACCAATCCATGCCCAACAACATATTGTATGATCCCAGTGGTAGTACATTCAAATGTGTTGCGGTAGGCATACCATTCAAATCAAATGCACAAACTCTTACCCAATGATTAACTCGCTTCTTTGTACATGTATCCAACTACACTAACCAAGATTCTGCACATAGTTCCCTACTTAAACCATACTTATCCACCAAGTTAGGACTAACATAGCTATAATTAGACCCAGGGTCAATAAAAATATAAATAACTTGATCACAAATCTTAACATCCATCTCAATGATAGGTGCATGATGGTCTGCCTCATGGTCTTCCTGTTTGTTATCCAATGTTGCATAAATACGAGGAACATTCTAACCAACATCCCCAACAGTATGTGCATCCTATGCACTATATATTTGAGGTCTACCACCCTGATACTATGGACAAGATCTCCTACGATGATCCCCTCCACAAGTCCAACACCATATTGGCTCCTTATTCAGCTCCTCAGATCGATGTCCTTGTCCTCTATTTGATGCATTGAACTTCCTAGATGGTACAAAATTCTATTTATTACCTATACCTTGAGGGCTTTCTTGTTTCTTGTCACATTTTCCTTTATTCCTTGCATTAACTTTCCAATCTAGCTTAGTCTCAGAGTTTGGTGAGCACTGGTATTGTAGCAATAATGCTGCAACTCCTAGGGCTTCCTACTTTACTTTTATCAACCCGGTAGTTTGTAACAAACTTGGAAGTGACGGTACTGTATGCACAAGTACTAGCTCTTACTATAGGTTGTCACCAAGATCACTAGGAGCTTAAGCCAACTTCTATGAATTCTTAGAAGAAGCATTTAACTGTGATGAAAGAAAGCTAACTCTATAGAGGCTATTCTATTTGCAGAAAGAGAAAGAAGACTAGAATGTACAAGCAAACCCTAACAAACCCTAATTTACCCACTAACCCTACTTTTGCAGGAAAATAGATGAAAATTGGTGAAATGAGTGCCATTGACTATTGAGAAGGTAAATTGCATTTATTCAATCTACTTCTAAAAAGAATTGAGAAGAAAACATTTTTTTGTGCGTTTGAGTGTTTTTATGTGAAATTATTATGCATGTAATTTATCTGGTTGTGTTTTTGTAGAGGTTGGGTGGTGAAGGAAGATGGACATGGTTTTCGGAGAGGTGGAGGAAGGTGTGGAGAGGTCCTAAGAAGTCCCTCGTACCCATTTGAAGACTTCCATTGCATTCAAATTTTGAAAAACCACTTACAAGGAATTCTATAGGAGGCTGCAGGGGATCTACAGGAGGATCTACATGAGGAGGCTGAGAGCTATTTTTGGAGGTTTTGAAGGTGGAAAAATGATGGAAAAGGGTAACTGAAGGCTAGAAGAAGGTGTTGAGGTGTCTGGAGCTTGTCAAGGAAGATCAAGAAGGAGAATGATGGTTGGATTTGTTCAAATGGCAAGAGGGCAACTTATGGAGAAAACACAGAAATTAGGGCAGATTGGTGAAATGTTGCAAATGACTTGGGAAATTTGTGAGAAGTGAGCTTGTGTTGGCTGCTTTATGGATGTATGGTGAGATGAGGTGTCCTACAAGAGATCTACACATCTACTTACAAAAATTGGTCAAAGAAAGGATTGATTATACCATGAAAACAGAAAATTCTCTAGCTTGACCTAATTTCTGACCCACAAATAGAAAATGCTAAACAGTAACCTTTGAATAGAAAAGAATGCAGAGAGATCTATTGTAAAAGAACAATAAATGATCTAGGCAACTAAATATGAATCATTATATCCATCTTTCCAAATCAAGTCATCACACTAGAAATTGCATGGAAGAGTAAAATTGTGTTTTTGGTGGCAGCAATAGTGCCTTGACCTCAAATCATAGTCCCAGAAACGGAGAAAGGAGATTAGGGCCTACTGTTGGCCTTTTTGAATCTTAGTTTGTCATTGCATTAACCTACTTGAGCAACTGAAACAAAAACAACTAAGAAAACCATCAAAAGCAACCTAATCTAAACAAAGTAAAATGAATCTATGTAACATAAATTAACTCATGAATTGAAGCAAAAACATATAAGTATAAAGAAAGAGGTGCTGGGCAGCTTGGGTTTGGCCCTAACCCAAGAGCTTCAGCGCTCTAAAAGAGATCATTGCTGGCTCAAATTTTTTTCATCTCCATTATCAAAAAAATAAAAGTCACATTACGTCAACTGTTCTAAAAAAGAAACTCGAAAATAAGCTTAACAAGTGCTGCAAAAAAGTGAAAAAATTTGACTAATAACTGGCTAACCTACTAAAGCTGTAAGTCCCCTTATTTATAAAAATTAAGTCCTCTGACAGTCCTCCTAAAATCAAGAAGCTCGGCTTCCTAGAACTAGAGATAAACAACAATCCTTATTTACTTACTCGACTACCCCTTGGAATGTGGACCTTTATGCTCCAAGTTGGTGATGGAGGATTCAAGGAAAGGGGTCATAAATGAAAGAGACACCCCCCTACAAATCCTCTTCCCTATTTCCCTCAAGTACTTGCTGCCATTTGCTCATAAACCCCTTGACTTTGTCCAAAATTGACCAAAAAATCTACATAAAGCACACATTAGACTACATAGAAAAATGACTAACCCATTTCACTCTATTAGCATAAATATATTCAAAAACATGCAATAAACTAATGATAATGGTGGATTAAGTCGAATTAAGAGGAAAAATGAGCCCATATAATTACCCATTTCTGGGGCTCATCATCACCCCCCTACTGAATGGGTTACTCATCCTCTGAGTAACTAGTCTAACTCTTCATCCTTGATGGCTCTGATAGATTCCCTAACATCCCATGCTTCTGATGCGATATCTTCCTATTTATCATGGAATCCTACCTTTCTATCCACCTCTTCCCACTGTATATTTTCTTCCTCCTCTTTTACTCCTAGCAGTCCTAGTAGTAGTGGAGGATTGAATTTAAGGCCAATCCAATTGGCCTTCAAACATTGCATAGAGTGCTTATACAGTGGCACTATCCTCATGGCTTCCCTTGTCTTGTTTGGGGAGAGATACTCCCTGATCCATAGGCTATGTGGAAATGTGTTCCACCTTCTCATGTAGGCATGAATGTATTCATCTCAAAACAATCTCTCCATGTCCTTGAAATGTGCAATAGCTTGGGCCTACTTATCAACATAGTTGGGGACACTTTGAGGATTAGCTGCAAGGTGTTGGTGGGCATAGATGAGAGCCATGGGGTGTGCTGGTTCTACTCTAACCATCAGGGGTTCATTCAACTCTTTTGCCATCATTTTCTGGATTTTTGCTACCCTTTTCTCTTCATGGCCATCAGCTGCAAGTCTCCTAACACAACATTGGGATCCCATAGGTTCATATCAGTAAGTGCCATGTTGTGCAAGTAAAACTTTTCTAGCTTAGCTTTGTCCTTAATTGAATTGTGATTACATAGATTCATGAATTGGTTATAATCCTGAAAAGGTATTGTGCCCCTCTGGGCCAGTGTCTTGATCTAAAATTGGAGCCATTGATCCTTGAGGTACACTACATATGACTTGGTTGGTTGCCTACACTATAATGCCTCCATAGCCCAGCTGGCCATGCAGGCTAATTGGGCTTCCCTTTCTTGTAGTTGCCTTCTTAAGATCAACACCTCATTTTCTGCCTAGGATTCCCTTTTTTGTTACTGTCTTATTAATGTCTCACTATTTTCCTCGGGTTCCTCTTCATGTTGTTGTATTTTTAAGATTGACAGCTCATTTCCTCCTTGGGGTTCCCTTTCTTATAGCTACTTCTTTAACATTTCATTTTCTGCCTCCAATTGAGCTCTTTTGATGCTTTATGTATGCCTCACCATGCTCAATATTTTTCCTATTTCCCTCAATTTGTTTTCCATGTGCCCAATGTCTTCCACCCCTCTTGATTTTGCAATCTGCATCCATGTATGGGTCCTTACTCTTTCCTTTTCCAGCTCAAAGAAAAGAGGGACTGCAAACTTTCATGGGATGATCTTCCCCCCTTCCAGAAGGTTGTAGTAAGAGCTTAAGTTAGGCTGAGGTCTAGGCTCTGGTATCTCTTTTGCCTTGTCTTCCTCGGTCTATTCTTTTGCCTTCTTTCAAGCTATTTAGTCTCTTGGAGCTTTGTTAATGTCTCCTGTAGAGCGGTTTGCACCCCCTGTAGGACTATTTTAGAGTCCATTAGTTTGATCCTTTCTTTCCAAGTAGAGGTCTTAGGACTTCCTCTTTCGTAATTGATGGGGTTTTTGGATGGAGATTCCTCCTTTATTACAGTAGGGACATCTTCAATGATGATGGGCTCCTTTGAAGGTGGCTGAGGCTTCCCCATCTTTATTCTGGTGCTCTTCCGATCCTTCAAGTACATAGATGGTTGTCTCTTCCTTTTTCCTTTGGGCTTGGCTAGAGTACTAAGTGCAGCAAGAACAACTAATGCCTCTCTTGCTAGTGTCTTAGAAGAAACTTCTTCTTTCTTTGCTTCTTCTTCTTCATCTGCTGTTTTTCCTATTTGTACTAATTTTTCTTTTGCTGTCTCTGATTTTGTTTGCTCCTCTGCTTGCTTAGTTTCTGCTTTTCTTGTGGAAATTTTTTTTTGCATTGCCTTAGGATTCTTCCTCTTAGTTCTTGGCCTCTTCTTTTTCTTTGCTGTGGTTTTACCCTTCTCTGCTTTTGATTCTTTCTTCTTCTCCGCCTTAGTCTCATCTTTGGTGGTGTCATGTTTCTCCTCCACTATCTGGTTTTCTTCTTTTTTCTGTGGGGTTCCTCTTCTTCCAATTGAGTGTTCTATTCTTCTTCATGGATTTCCTTCTCAGCTTCCCCTTTCTTTTCCTCCTCTTCACTTTCAGATGGACTAAGGTCATCGGTGAGAGTTTTCATATCATCCTCTTTAGTCATGTTTCTTAATATCTCCTAGGCTATGGGGATTGTGAAAGTGTGGAGGGCATCCTCCACTAGCAATTTAATTAGCCCATGGTGAGCCAATTGGTCTGGAACCCCTGCCTTCAATTTGGTGCTAGATTCTATTAAGGATTGGAGGAGAAAATATGGAATATTGAGTTTTCTAGATGTAGGAAGGTCCATGCTATATCTTAGTTCATGTAACAACCTGAAATGGTACCCATAAACAATGTTGTATCTTCCTTCACAGGAGATGTATTTCATGATCTGATAACTGACCTCATTCCACGGGTAAGGTATACTTGTTCTCTTGATGCAATTCTTATCTTCCACAGGATGTTCATTAGGCTGGAAAAAGGTCTTCTTGACAACTTGACCTAGTGATTTTTCTTCCTTACTCCAGGGTAGTCCAAGTGGGAGACTTGTAATAATGTTGATGAATTCTGGGGTGATTTCTATAGTTAAACCCCTGAAATTGACAGTGGCATGGGTTTTCGAGTGAGGTTTTAAAGATAATAAAAATTCCTCTGTGACTTCATTATCATAGCCATGCAACTTTTCAAGGAAAGGCATCCAATTTGAGCTAGTGAAGAGGGCTACCACTTTTGGATGTTCATGCAGCTTAGTTGAATTCAGAGGTTCTTTCCTCATAAAACCCCCTTCCATGATGTTCAGAGACTGCTAGAATATATTAGGTGAGGAGGAAGGCAGCAAGTTTCAAACCCAAAAACAGAGGAATCAGCTAAGGTTTTCTTTTTGGAACCAGAGAGGGAGTTTTTGTGTTCTTCCTTTTTAATGAAAACAAATTTCAACTTTCCTTCCTTCCAAACTCTGTTCTTAAACTTACATTACTTCTTGGTATGTTTGAGGGAAACAATATCTTAAAAATAGAGAGCATACATGACAATGTTTTTTCCCCTTCACAAAATAAGTTGACTACCCAATGCAAGTTCACTTTTTTTTCTTTTTTCTTTTTACAGGCTTAATTTTCTAGAGTTGCTTCATCTCTTTACTTATGATAATACCACAGAGGAGAAAGAGACAGTATTTCAGTGCAAAGAGAAAATGGAGAAACTGTATATATTTTTTAAAAAAACAGGCAAACTCTGTTCTCACTTTCCTTCCCTTTTTCAACTCAATACCTCACTTGAAATCACACCACCCTTTGTAGAGACGAAAATGGTAAGAGGGTCTACAAAAAGCCTACCTTTTTTAGCTCGAATTTGCGATAAAATCCCGAATTTCCTCTGTGATGCTGCTCACTGGCACTCCTATAGAAAGGCTCCTGTAGGACTGTGTTTCCGCTCCTGTAGAGTCAGATAATGCTCCTGTATAGCTCGATAAGTGGAAGGGTTCTGAAACTGACAAAAAGTGACTATTTCGAGGCTCTAGAGGTGGTAGGTAGCTTGTTGCAGTCAAAAGCACGATGATACAAATGAAAACAAAGGTGATGAAGGCAGTCGATTGCAATGTACTTAAGCTTGGGGGAGAGAGTTGTAGTGAGTAGTTGAGGTGGCAGGAAGGGTACATTATCCTCATCCAGACTGTTGGTCTCTACTTCAGTGCCATTATGGAACTTCATGTCACCTGCCTGCAATCACTTCCATCATTAATGTTTGGACACCGCCACTACCTATTTTGAGATTCTTACGAGTTGACTAGACACACGTGCTGAGTGCAGTCTTTGAGCGTTGTTTGAACCAGACAAGGGTGGCCAGTTAGCTGGCTAGTGATCTCATTTAATCACAACCATATCACTTGTCCATGTATTTTTAAAATTATACTCATGCAACAAAGGAACGGGTTTAGTCACTTACCTGTTAGTCTAGAATTGCATGCTACTGTGTTGTTGCATGCTCAAACTTTGGCGTTCTATCCATGGACTTCTGCTACTGGCGCCTGTGGCTTCTGAATTGGTGGCTTGGCTACCTTATACTAGTGATCTTCAATCAGCACTGGGCTACTTGCATGTTTTATACACTTGTGGTTGCACTGGCCTTGCCTCTGGTGCTCGATTTTTAAGGGGATTGGCTGCTACAGGAATCCTGCATGATTTCCTGTAACTGCTTCTCCCTCTAAAACTTTTGATTGAGGCTTGAGTAGAGACTAGAGAGGTAGATGAGGAAGGTTCTGTCAGTCAAGGAAAAGCAACTAGTATACACTAGGTAAGAGTTAAGTTAAGGATGCTACTTGTTTATTCCTCATTTTTCTTTTTTTTGAAAAACAGAAGAAACAGGATATTTGTGTTTTCTATGTAGGGAAGGAAGAAGCGAGTGGAAAGGTAGTGGTTTAGGTATGGAATGGAGGGTTAGGAGGATGAACGGTGGTAGGGGGGTCCACAGGTCTTCTGGACAAGCTTTTATCCCTTTGATCCTTTTTTTGACTTGATTTCAAGCTCTCTGTGATTTCTACAGGAGCCTTCTGTAGAATGCGTAGAGCCTCCTATAGGATGCATAGTTTTCCAGAACAAGTGAGACCAGGGATTGGGAAAAGACAATATAAATGGTTAAATAGTTTATCAGAGGTGTATTTGGCTTGGCCATGTACCTTTTTCTTCTTTGGCCCTCCTGCAATCTGCAATGCATTCAAAAGAAGTTAATTTTATGTTCCTGTTTTTTCTCTTTTTTATTATTATTATTTTTTTAGAGATAGTTGGGGCACCTCCAGAAGGTTTTCGCCCTCACTTCCCGCCCTAGGCACCTCCAAGGGGAGGTTTTCACCCAGGTATCTTTTATTCTCCTCATTTTTCATTTTTTTCTTTTTTCTTTTTCTCTACCCTACCCTATTTGAAAAACAAAATCATTTTCAAGTATAAGAATACTTTCACTGGAGCCATGTGCACATTGAGATGATAGATAAAATGATGTGGAGGCTTGAAATGTATGTTTTGACATGTATCCAGATTTCAAAGACCAAATGATTTGACTTTTAAGGGATCAAGCATAGTTGAGGAAGAGAGTACTGTTGCAACTTAATGATAGTCTGGAACCATGTTTGAATATATGTGATGTCCTTGCTCCTTTTGTTGATCTGGATCATTCTTCATGTCTTTTTCTATCATGACCTTCACATCTTCCTCTTTTTGCTGATTTTTCTCTTGAATAAATGGAGGATTTGATGGTAACCATGAGGAAGCTCTCTCGATCTCCTATTCTGATGTATTCTCTTCATCAAGTGTAGCCCATGGTTCTTTGATATTCTCTTTTGCATCTTCTTCTGCTGGATATGGTCCTTCAATGATATCAATATAATATCTTTTTTGCAATACTCTTCCTGAGCTATGGTGAATATCATTGAGCTCAAGAGAAGTTGTTTGGAAGTGTTGTACCTCAACATTGTAATTGGGTTGAGCTACTCCAATGTGTGGGTTTGGAAATGGTGTTTCCCCACTATATACTTGATGGGCCAGTTTGTTGTTTAGGTTTGGGTTCAACTGGGCAGGAATTTAGGGTTTCCTTGGTGGAGCAGAAGACAATGGTTGTGGTTGAATAGGTGGTGGAGGCAAAAGAGTAGGAGGAGAGTTGTACTGGGGCCTCCACCCTTGATGAGATGCATTCCACTGAGGTTGCCGCTGAGCATAGGGTTGAAATGAATGGGTGGCTGGTTAGGCATGATATGGAGATGTGAATAGCCAAGGAGGAGGTGTGGACCAAGAAGGGTGAGCAAGGGGGCCCCAAGAAGGTATGGATTACCTTGGTTGGGGTTGTAGTATGCCTGAGATGTCCCTTGCATCCCCTACTAATATGGTCTAGGTCCATGCGGCCTCCTTTGGTCTATGTAATAGATCTATTCAGTGACTCCTTTGGCCCCTTGGTATATAACTTTAAGTCTGGGTAAGGACATGCACTTGTCTATAGAATGATTTTCTTCGCAGATTAAACAAGCCTCTATAGAGTTCAATGGCCATTCATTCCTAGGATGCCTCCTAGTGCATCTAGGGCAAAAATGGACAAACCCTCTCTGCTTCCTCTTGTCTTCTTTTGATATGCATGGTAAGAATCTGCAACATCTTTCTCTTGAGGTATCACAACATGCTTCCAATTTCACCTTTAAAGGATGAATTGGAAGAAAAGGTACTACTCCTAATATTTTTGTTTTCAGCTGTTGGCTCCAGAGGAATGTTTTCTTCTTCTTCTTCTTCCCCTATAGGTTCTTCAAATATGTCTGTTTGTTACCTAAGGGTGTTTCTTGATTGCAGCCACTGAAGAAGAGAGAAGGTTGGCTGTGTGAAGCAGTAGGGGTGTTAGGCAAATTTTTTTTTGAATTATCTCTACTCCTACGAGGCATGAAAGAAAATCTTTTTGGTTGGTTTTTGTTTTTGTTTTTTTTTTTGTACTTGCAAAACTGAAATTGATTGAATAAACAAATTGAAACTACTGAAACAAACTTGTTGAAATGAATGGTAGAATTGAAAGAAAGAAAGGAAATGACTAATCTACATTTGCTGAAATGGAAATTGCAGAATTGAAATGACTAATCTACTTTTGTTGAAATGGAAATTGCAGAATTGAAAGGACTAATCTACTGTTGCTAAAATGGAAATTGTAGAATTGAAAGAACTAATCTACTTTTGCTGAAATGGAAATTGCAGAATTGAAATGAAAGCAAGGAAATGACTAATCTGGAATGAAAATTGCAGAATTGAAAGAACTAATCTACTTTTGCTGAAATGAACTACTTAGCAGAATGTTGCAGTAGAAAATAGAAGAAAATAAGTAATCACAAAATACTCTGACTCTTCCCTGGCAGCGGCACCAAAAAGTGGTGAGCACCAATATTGCAACAATAATGTTGCAACTCTTGGGGCTTCCTACTTTACTTTTATCAACTTGGTAGTTCGTAACAAACTTGGAAGTGATGATGTTGTATGCATAAGTACTAGCTCTTACTGCAGGCTGTCACTTAGTTAGCTGGCGCAAGATCACTAGGAGCTTAAGCCAACTTCTATGAATTCTCAGAAGAAGATCTTAATTGTGATGAAAGAAAGCTAACTCTATATATGCTATTCTATTTGCAGAAAGAGAAAGAAGACTAGAATGTAAAAGCAAACCCTAATTTACCCACTAACCTTACTTTTGCAGGAAAAGAGATGAAAATTGGTGAAATGAGTGCCATTGAATACTGAAAAGGTAAATTGCATTTATTCAAGCTACTTTTGAAAAGAAATGAGAAGAAAACATCTTTTTGTTCTTTTGAGTGTTTTTATGTGAAATTATTATGCTTGTAATTTATCTGGTTATGTTTGTGTAGAGGTTGGGTGGCAAAGGAAGATGGAGTTGGTTCTTGTAGAGGTGGAGGAAGGTGTGGAGAGGTCCTAAGAAGCCCCTTGTACCCTTCTAAAGAATTCCATTGCAAACGGATTTCGAAAAACCACTTATAGGGAATTCTACAGGAGGCTGCAAGGGATCTATAGGAGGAGGCCAAGAGCTATTTTTGGAAGTTTTGAAGGTGGAAAAATGATGGAAAAGGGTAACTGAAGGCTAGATGAAGGTGTTGAGGTGTCTGGAGCTTGTCAAGGAAGATCAGGAGGGAACATGATGGTTGTATTTGTTCAAATGGCAAGAGGGTAGCTTGTGGAGAAAATGCAGAAATTAGGGCAGATTGGTGAAATGTTGCGAATGACTTGGGAAATCTATGAGAAGTGAGCTAGTGCTGGCTTATTTATGGATGTATGGTGAGTTGAGGTTTCCTGCAAGAGATCTACACATCTACTTATAAAAACTAGTCAAATAAAGGACTAACTATACCATGAAAACAAAAATTTCTCTAGCTTGACCTAATTTCTGACCTACAAACATAAAATGTTGAACAATAACCTTTGAATAGAAAAGCATGTAGTGAGATTTATTGTAAAAGAATAGGAAATGATCTAGGAAACTAAACCTGAATCAATATATCCATCTTTCCAAATCAAGTCATCACACTAGAAATTGCATGGAAGAGCAAAACTTTGTTTTTGGTGGCAGCAATAGTGCCTTGACCTCAAATCATAGTCCCAGAAATGGAGAAAGGAGATCAGGGCCTATTGTTGGCCCTTTTGAATCTTAGTCTATCACTACATTAACCTACTTGAGCAACTGAAACAAAAACAACTATGAAAACTATCAAAAGCAACCTAATCTAAACAAAGTAAAATGAATCTATGTAACATAAACTAACTCATGAATTGAACAAAAAACATATAAGTACAAAGTAAAATGAATCTATGTAACATAAATTAACTCATGAATTGAACAAAAAACATATAAGTACAAAGCAAGAGATGCTGGGAAGCTTGGGTTAGGCCCTAACCCAAGAGATTCAGCCCTCTGAAAGAGATTAGTGTTGGCTCAAAAACTGTTTCATCTCCATTATAAAAAAAAATAGAAGTCACATTACATCAACTGTTCTAAAAAAGAAACTCGAAAATGAGTTGAAAAAGTGCTGCAAAAATGTGTGAAAATTTGAATAATAACTGGCTAACCTACTAAGGCTCTAAGCCCCCCTTATTTATGCAAATGGATTCCTCCAATAGTCCTCCTAAAATCAAGGAGCTAGTCTTCCCAGAATTGGAGATAAACAACAGTCCTTGTTTACTTGCTCGGCTGCCCCTTGGAATGTGGACCTTTGTGCTCCGAGTTGCTGATGGAGGATTCGAGGAAAGGGGTCCTAAATGAAGGATACAACCCCCTAGAATCCTCTTCCCTATTTCCCTCGAGTATTTGCTACCATTTGCTCATAAATCCCTTGACTTTGTCCAAAATTGACCAAAAAATCTGCATAAAGAACACATTAGACTACATGGAAAAATGACTAACCCAATTCACTCTATTAGCATAAATATATTCAAAAACATGCAATAAAATAATGAGAATAGTGGATTAAGTTGAATTAAGAGGAAAAATGAGCCCATATAATAACCCATTTTTGGGGCTCAAAAGCCCTGCACATTGATTGTTTGTAGTAATGCTTTGGCTTTCGGATGGTCTCCTCCAATGATTTAGGTTCATCGAACTCAATCTTATATTTAAATGCAATTGACAATCCACTAATGAACCTCTGAATCTAGGCCTTCTCCTCCATGAAATAAGGCATATACCTCAGTAACTCCAAAAACCTGCTAGTTTACTCATCTATGATTGATCCCATCTTTAGCTCATAGAATTATTTTTCCATGTCATGAAAGTACCTCTCCGACAAATAATTCTTCTTGAATATCAACTCAAACTCACTCCAAGTCAATTCTTCCTCATGAATACACCTGACATTCTTCACATCCTCCCACCAAATGTATGCTTTACCTTTAAGGCTGAATTTATCTACTTTGGCTTTCATGTTCTCTGAATAATCATGTAACCTGAAGAACTTCCTCATACCAAGAAACCATGCCTTTGAATCCTTTGGTTTCTTCATCTCTTCATCAAAAGTAGGTGGATTTTCTTTCTTAAACTCATCCAACAAGTATCCCCTATCACTCCTCATGTATGGATGATAACAATGATGATAATAGTGCATATCTGAATCAAAACTAGAATAATACTTGTGTATATCCCTTCTCCTCTTTAGAGTGTCCAAGAATTTTCCAAATCGGAAGAGTTCCCAACACCATACTACTCTTCTGATTCATAGGGAGAGTCTTTGTAGTCTACCATCTTGCTAGACATTTGATATTTCTTCCTATAAGGTATATCATGTCAGTTAAACCAAATCACAATAAACCTACGTACCTTAGTATAGCTCGGGGAGGATACCTTGCCTGCAAGATCAACAAATTGGTGTGATATGTATATAACATAATCATGACAACATATAGAAACATAACACATAAGTATATAAACACGCAACCATCATTCTAGCCAGGGTCAAGTCATCAATGCATGACCTTATAAACAACACATACCATGACTTCATGCATGATGACAACCATTACATTGTTGGGTTGTGTTATATTCTTTCCACATAGTTAACAGGGGTTTGAGGGGTACCCGTAACCGCGCTTTATGGAAAATTTTGGTTTTGGACCCTATGTTAGGTTGGGCGGACCCATCTATGGTTTTGTGCATGATTTTCGCACATGTTTTTTGGACGCGATAGTTTTTCGGTCCATGGTTTTGGACGCGATGGTTTTCGGTCCATGGTATTGGATGCTTCGGAATGTATAAATATGTATTGTGACATTAAAAGAAACATAATGAAAAATCAAACTGGTAGTCCCGATTTTGGGATCCAGTGGGAAATCTCTGTGTATATGTGTTTTATGTGTTATGCTCTCGCATTTTTATTTTTTCCAGTGATTTAGAATTCGTATGTAGGTAATTTCTATACGGGGTTAAAAACTACATCTGGTATCAGAGGTGTTTTGGCTTCAAGGGGATGCCTTTGTTGCTGAGGGGTTTTGCTCGGGCCTGTGGTAGACCCTGTTCAGTGGGAGATCTGTGAGATTGATTCTGGTGGTGAAAGAAGATGGCGAGCAGTGGAAATATAGAGATTGACAAGTTCAATGGTCAAAGTTTTGAGTTGTGGAAACTCAAGATGGAGGATCTGTTGGTGGATAAAGATCAGTGGATCGCGGTAGATCCGGGTACTAAACCAACGGGAGTGACTGATGAAGAATGGAAGAAGTTGGA
>APFE030595382.1:0-15447 GCA_000404065.3 Pinus taeda | reverse complement strand
TTTTTGGAAGAGTTTATTAAATGAGAGTTTTTTTTTTTAAATAATTTTTTTGGAGAAATATGGTTTTCTCAATTTTCTAGCGTCAATTTTTATTCTTTACAATGAAAGATTATGATGGATGGGCAATTAAGTTTGTGACAACATTGTGGGCTCATGATGTTTGAAATTATGTCAAGTTTGGGTTTTCAGAACTTAAGAATAAAGCAACAAAACGAACACTCAACAATATAGAGAGGGAACAATGGAAGAAAGAAAAAAAGAAGAATGCACAAGCATTGCAGCATATCCAACAAGGAGTGGATCGAATAGTGTTCTAGAAGATTACGATCACTTCATCAGCAAATGTAGCATGGGATACTTTGGCGGCAAACTATATATGTATGTTCAAAGTTGATAGAAGATTACGATCACTTCATCAGCAAATGTAGCATGGGATATTTTGGCGGAAAACTATATATGTATGTTCAAAGTCAATATTGTTAAATCTATGAGAGATTTTTAGAGCGGATGAAGGAGACAGAGAACATCGATTCTTTCATGAATCATGTTATTACTGTCGTAAATCAGTTAAAAATCTATGGTGAGGAAATTAAATATCAAATCATGGTTAAGAAGGTACTCAGATATTTGTCTACCAAATTTGATGTTGTGGTAGTAGCCATGGAAGAAGCCAAGGATTTGGCATCATTGACAATTGATGAGCCAATGGGATCAGTTCTATCGCATGAGGTAAGAATAGACATATATAAGGATTCCAGTTTAGAGATTGCTTTCAAAACTCATGTTTCTATTTTAAGAGACAATGGTTGAGGCAAAAGTAGAACGAGAGGTAGAGGACGAAGAGGAAGATATGGTGGTTAGAGAGATGGCCGAGAAGAGCATGAACATGAAAGTGGAAGCAACTACAAAAGCTTCAAAAATAATCAGAGAGTTGACAAATTAGAGGTGAGATGTTATTATTGCAATAAATTTGGTCACTATGATCATGATTGCAGGAAGAAGATAGCTAATCAAGGGAACTAGAGAAATAATGTCACTACTGAGATTACTAACTCCATATTCCTAGCTTTTCATACCATGCATGAACCTTCTGCCAATGTGTGGTTGTTAGACAGTTGTTGCAGTAACCACATGACATACATTGAGGATTTGGATGTAAATTTCGATTAATCTGTGAAAACATAAGTAAAGTTGGAGACTGACAAGACTGTGGAAGTAAATGGGAAAGGAGTGGTCAACATTCTGACCAAGCAGGGGAAGCCGAAGACAATCTCAGAGGTATATTATGTTCCTATTTTCTAACATAATTTGTTAAGTCTTGTTCAATTGACACAAAAAGGATACAGAGTTATATTTCAAGGTCAAAAATGTGTTATATATGACAAGCCCCCAAGCAAGCAGATGATAGCAAAGGTGCAGATGATGAGGAACAACCTCTTTCTCTTATTATGAATTACAATGATCATGTCAATTCTTTTATAGTTGCATGTTCTGATGATTATTGGTTATAGAACTTTCAGTTTGGACACTTGCACTTTTCTGGTTTAAGATTGTTGCAGCAGAAACAGATGGTGAAAGGATTACCTCCCATCAAAAACCCTGCTAGTAATTGTGAGTATTACATCTTTGGAAAGCAACATTGTGAAAGTTTTCCAAAGGGAGTTGCATATAGAGCAAAGCAACTTCTTGAGCTAATGCATACAGACTTGTGTGGACCTATGAGAACACAGCCAATTGGTGGAAGTTGTTACTTCCTTACCTTCATTGATGATTATAGTAGAAAAACTTGGGTTTACTTCTTCAAGCAGAAGTCTGAAACTTTTGCAAAGTTCAAGGAATTCAAAGCCTTAGCAGAGAACCAAAGTGATCAATAGATCAAGGTATTGAGGTCAGATCGTGGTGGAAAATATGATTCAAATGCATTCCATGATTATTGCAAACATGGAATTAGAAGTTAATGTACAACCAGGTACACATTACAACAGAATGGTGTAGCAGAGAGAAAGAACAAGACATTTATGAAGATGGTAAGAAGCATGTTGAAAGGCAGAAACTTGTCTAATGAGTATTGGGCAGAAGTAGTTGCATGTGCTATTTATGTGATCAACAGATCTCCTACAAAGAGTGTGATGAATAGAGTACTAGAACAAGCATGGTGAGGTATGTCTTGCAATGTATCTCATCTAAGAGTATTTGGATGTGTAGCTTATGCACATGTGCCTAAGGAGTGAAGCAAAAAATTGGATGATAAAAGTGAAAAATGTATATTCACTGGTTATAATGAGCAATCAAAAGCTTACAAATTGTATAACTCTCTCAGAAAGAAGACCATAATTATTAGAGTTCTTGTGTTCAAAGAACAAGAGTCGTAGAATTGAACTGTAGACAAAACAATTGATACACAAGTGCCATGAATGGAAGAAGATGATGTAACAGAAAATGAGCAGCAAGAATCACAGGTGAAGAAACCAAATAGAGACACACCAAGGACTCCAAGATTTTCATAGCAACATGGATCTTCAGGTAGATCAATAGATCAAAATTCTCCTAGCAATCAATCAGGTGATGAATCAAGTAATGGTCAGAGAAATATTAGAAGTTTGAAAGATATATCTGATGATTTGGATGTTAGTTCAAATTTTGCATTATTGTCATTACAACCTTCTTCGTTTGAAGAAGCAATCAAAGAT
Organism: Pinus taeda; assembly: GCA_000404065.3. Classification (NCBI taxonomy): domain Eukaryota; kingdom Viridiplantae; phylum Streptophyta; class Pinopsida; order Pinales; family Pinaceae; genus Pinus; species Pinus taeda. Next base: position 12,757 of record APFE030595382.1, on the reverse strand, counting down.
GAAAATTAGGTGCAAGCCATGGATGAAGAAATTGAAGATATTGAAAAGAATGATACATGGGATTTGAGTGATTTACCAAAGGACAAAAATCTTATTGGTGTAAAGTGAGTGTACAAGACAAAGCTGAATGAGAAAGGTGAAATTAAAAAATTCAAAGCTAGACTTGTAGCAAAAGGATTCTCGCAACAACGAGGAATAAAATTTGGAGAAACGTTTGCTCCGGTAGCCAGATTGGATATCGTAAAAGCAGTTCTAGCTACAACAGCTCAGAACAAGTGGAAATTATATCAGATGGATGTGAAATCAACCTTCTTGAATGGAATTCTAGAAGAAGAAATTTATGTGCAACAGCCTCCAGGTTATGACGTTGAAGGTAACGAAGATAAAGTTTACAGGTTGAAGAAAGCGCTCTATGGACTGAAGCAAGCACCTAGAGCTTGGTATAGAAGAACTGATAGCGACATGATTAAGAATGGATTTTGCATAAGCAACATTGAACCTACCTTATACACAAAGGTAAATGAGCATGGATAGATTTTCATTGTTTGCTTATATGTTGATGACATGATCTTTATAGGTGATTTTGAGATAGATGAATTTAAAGTAGTCACGATGAAAGAATTTGAGATGATAGAACTTGGTCTCACGAAATATTTTCTTGCCATAGAAGTTGAGAAATCTGAAAAAGGAGTTTTTATTTGTCTATATATATATGCCAAAGATTTATTAAAAATATTCAGGATGGAAAATTGCAAACCTGTCCCTACACCAATTGCAATAGGTACAAAGTTAAGCAAGGATGATATAGGATCATATCTCAATCCAACTTTATTCAAAAGATTGGATGGCATCCTCATGTATCTCACAAGTACAAGAGCAGATATCATGCAAGGAGTGAGCTTGATTTCCAGATTTATGGAGACTCCAAAAGGCACACATTGGAGTGCATGAAAAAGAATTCTAAGATACATAGTAGGAACTAGAGATTGTGGCATAATGTATGTAAGCACAAAAAAGAAGGATTTGATTGGATGCACAGATAGTGATTTTTCAAGTAGTTTGGATGATAGGAAGAGCACTTTTGGTTATGTGTTCCAGCTTTGTTCAGGTGTGATTTCATGGGCATCTAAGAAGCAACCTATTGTGACACTTTCGTCGGCAGAAGCAGAATATGTAGCAGTAACATCAACAACATGTCAAGTAGCATGGTTAAGAAGAGTACTTTATGGAATCAAGTAGAAACAAAAAGGATCAACAACAATATATTGTGATAACACCTCAACAATTGCACTATCCAAGAATAGTATTTTTCCTCAAAAGAGCAAGCATATTGATACTATATATCACTTTATTAGAGAACTTGTGAGCAATGAAGAAGTTCACTTGAAGCCTTGTAAATCTAGTGATCAATTGGTTGCTTTATTTACTAAGCCATTAGCACAATATCTGTTTGAGCTTCATAGAAGAAACTTGGGTGTTGTAAGCCTAGCTAAGACATAGACCAACAGACATGTTTGAGTTGTCATGAGTCATGGATTAGTTTAGTGGTTGTAATTAAGGGGGAGTGTAAAAATAAGATAATTACTCATACATGAGGAGTTGGCTAAACATAGAGAGTCAGTTAATTGAGTCATTGAGTGATTGAGTGTTTGAGTGCTGAGCTTATTCACGTTAAGTGATAAATGACTTTTAGTGTGTGGTTGCATGTGGTTGCATGTCAAGATATTTTAGGCAAGTAGCTAGTTGGAAAAGGATAAATACCCTTCATCACGTTCATTGCAAGCGTCATGTTTTGTGTGATCAATAGAAGAGAAACAACTCATGTTTTATGAGTGAATTCATGCTTTGTCTCCTCTGCCTTTACAACAAAAGTTTGGCCTATAAAATCTCGCCATGTAAACAAGATATTGCCACGTGGCACTCAAGTGGTCCCACATGGTGTCCATGTGGCAACACCACTTTACCCTTGGGTGGTCCATGTTAATTGAGGCGGCACTGAGGTGTCAATGTGTATTTCATTGTGCCCATGTAGCACTTGCCACGTCACCACTCCACACAAACCCCACTAGACTTGCCCACATGTTAGGTAATAAATTTATATTGTGATGATTTTTCAGGGTTTTTTTGGGTCCCATAGTGTAAAAATCACACCAAACCTCACAGGACCCTGAGCTTCCAAACTCACATAGCATTTCTGGCTTTGGCCCACCTTCAGACCCTGAACAGACTCCACACTTTTCGCACATCCTTATTCCATTCGAGTTAGGCCCCAAACATGGTGATGCCTTCCCAAGCATCTTGAAGGCACAAAATCCCATACCATTATGGTTCAGCCCAAATGAGCCCATCTTCCATTTTAATCCTCCTTAATCACAAAACCCCAAACTAGCACGAATTCTCGAACTAGGGAGTGTGCCAAACACACTCATGTTTCGCCTTGTACCAAGCCTAGTTTTGGCTCATTTCATATGCTTTATGGACTTAATAATCCCAAATTTTTTTCTGTGTTTTGTACTATCCTTCCAAGCATTTGACCAGGTTTCTCCAAAATACGGGTTCTATCCCGACCATGCCTCAACACAACTCACTAGTTCCTTGAGTTATCAAGATGCATTTAAGTAATGGAATGACCATGAATGCACAAGTTCATAAGAACTTAATCCTTCCTTTATTCCATATAGGCATTTACACAACTAATATCATGGCATCGACATGCTATGGGCTCTCAACAAAAGTGATGCATTTGTTTGTTAATGTAGAAAAATACAACTTATCCTTGTTATTCCATGAGTAAAAGAATTTCTAGCCTGCGAACCCTATAAGCTCTGTAGTGATATAATGTACTTACAGAACACTTTAAATGGTAACTTCCTAACATGGAAACTCTTAATTAAAAGATGGAAAATAGAACATGGAATTTCAATCACCATAGCAACATTCCAACAATATTTGAATTGATATAATGTACTTACACCACACTTTAAATGGTAACTTCCTAACATGGAAACTCTGAACTAAAACATAGAAAATAGACCATGGAATTTCAATCACCATAGTAGCATTCCAACAAATTTGTAGTGATATAATGTATTTACACAACATTTTAAATGGTAACTTCCTAACATGGAAACTCTTAACTAAAACATAAAAAATAGACCATCGAATTTCAATCACCATAGCAGCATTCCATGGAAGCCATAAAATTCACCATTAGTATATCAATCATGTCGAGACCTTGAAGTCTCAATACCATGAGATTAATGAGTACACATCTTATCAAGATTTACACTAATACACAAATCTCATGAAGAGAACATCCTATATAATAACATTAATCATTCATATAGCATCAACATCTACAAGGATATAAGTAATCTTATCTTATGAAGAAATAAATTGGTAACAAAGAGTGAGACTTCAAGTCTCTTATTAACCATGGGCTAAATGCACTAATAGTATTTCTTGTAGTTAACCACTCCAAAGTCAAATGAAGGGAGCACTCAAGAGAGATCAAATCTAGTCATATGCACATATACATGGGAATCCAAAGTCGATCATGCCTCCACTTGAAATTCAGCAATCTAGCATGCATAGTGTCTCCACCCAAGATTATCAAGTCAATAATTCTATAACATCTAAAGCTCCACCCAACAAATAGATGAGAGAATCCAAAACTACTCCACAAACAATTTAGAGAATCGAATGATAGTTCTCCACCCATAACAGCATTATAGGATTCTTGAGATCTAGATATCTCCACCCACTTTGCACATCAAGAATTTGGAATCATAGCATTGCGTCTCCTCTTATCTCTTGCATGGATCTAGAGCACACTGTATATTCAACCTAATAGCCTCCATGAGATACTGGGAGTTCAGTCTCCCCATGAAACCAAAAAGTAGGAATCCATAAACCTAGTATCCACTTGAACAAGAACATGGGGATTCTAAGCACACTGCTCTACCTACTATTCATATCTCCTTTTATTTTTCCTCCACCTTTCATTGTCTTTGTATGCCTATTTTCTTCCCTCAATACTTATTTTTCCTTTCACTCCCCTGTCTTCCTCATAAAACGGGTGTGTTGACTATCCTCACGTCTCCCTAAGGATTGAGATTTGCAGGCTTGTCCTCCCTTCAAGAGGCCCTTACACAACCTTCAATTTTCTCCCACAATGTCGTCAGTTAGAAAGGATTCTTATGTAGGCTTAAATGCATGTTCAAATCTCTCTTTTAATTATAACAGAGAGATGAGTGGCTAATTAATGTTTGTCACTTCCCCAAGCAATCTGTCTCGCACCTCCTTATAGGATCATGAATTTATGTCCACTCTCAGCCCAATCATCATTTATAATTTTATATTAATTTACATCCATTTACACATCAATGAATGTAGCAATATTTATAAAAGGGAAACAATGGGACTGTTACAAACCCCACCCCCTCAAATGAACATCATCCTCATTGTTCTACATCTGAACACACACACTTTACAATGAGCTTTATACATAAATCTATTTACAATTAAAATTACACATCCTATCTCAATAAACAAAAATGGCTATGACGCCATCATTTGATCAACCATCTCCCATGTGACTTCCTCTAGTCGCAAGTTTCTATACTACACCTTGACCTACTCTATGACTCAATTCTAGAGCTCCATCTACCTCTAATATGAAATGCACATAGGTTCCACTTGGAAATCTCCCTCTAGTTTTACTTGTAGGATAGACCGATCAATCACATGATTAACATCCTAAACATATCTTTTAAGTAAAAAGTATTTGGAAAAAATTATGTACATTCATGGTAGTTAGCAAGGTCAATCTATATTCAATATGCCACTGATCCTATTCTCTCTAGAATTTGAAATGGACCACAATACCATGGTGCCAACTTGGTACATGAACCATATCTCAATGAAATTCTCTTTCACCTAACATGAAGATACACATGATCTCCCATTTTAAACTCTATGCACTCTATGTTGGCATGAATGGATCTTTTGTTTATCTTGAGCATATCTTTAAAATATGCATGATGACCATCATTTCCTATTCCATCTCTATTAGCATATCAAGCTCGATATGGACCCTATCCATTCAATCACTTCATCTAATAGATATTTTCATTTTTTCCCATAAATATCCTCAAATGGACTCATCTTTAATGATTCTGAATACCCATAGTTATAAGAAAACCTTACTATAGTGTGTTGGGCGTGGGATCCTCGAAGGGAAGTTTTGGGACATAGAGCCCAGATTTTGGTCAAAGATTGTAATTTCGATGTAAGGACTCTGCACTTTGTGGGTGCGGAGCGTGTAATTTGTAAAAGAGTAATAGGTTTGTCTGCCCTTAATTTTGTTATTATGAAGTCAGTTGTAGAGATCTACCCATGGTCCACGAACCATGGGATTGTATAAATATAGTGCAGCTCTAAGTATTTAAGAGAAGAATAAGAATGACAAGATGAAGATGAAGGATTCAGTCATATCTGTGGAGTAAAGTCTAGTTTTGGGTCGTAGAGTAGGAGAAGGATTTGCAGCTGAGTGCGCAGAGGCCTAGTAGTCCACAAATAAGTGCGCAGACCCCTGCAATTGAGTGCGCAGGGAAAGTCGAGTTTATAACAGATGGAACTATTAATAAAGAGAAGTTTCAGACCATTTATGAGTATTTATTTCTTGTTTTATGCATCTGTTACATTGGATATACATTGCACTTTTAATGCTTATATGATGCGTGAATGTGTATAAATGTGTTTATTAAGTAACCGCAAGATAGAATATATGTTTACGCGAAGTTAAGTAAGGTATGTTAATAAGATAAGTAAGATACGTAGTGTAGTTTGGGGAAATAGCATGGATCGCTGGCATAGCAACGCGAAAGCATCTTAGCCCCTGGTTAGGGCTGCACGAAAGATCATTATAACAGATCATGAAGGTATTGAAGGTTAGAGCTGTACGCGAAGTGACTTGCATAAAGCTAGGCATATTTGGACTAAATTGACACCACAAACATCTCAAGGGTGCGGAGACTTGGTTCCAGCATCCCCACATATTGCTTCAGGTGAGACTTCAGTCCGCGCTCCGTGAGATGATACCAAAAGGGCCAGTATTGTAGGGATTTGTTTGGCTAAATAAACACGAACTTGGTTCAGGCCCCCATAAGCTAACAAATGGTTTCATTGTTGAGACCAAAATCTGCATAGAGATGTTTGATGTCGTACCATTGGAATCCAACCAATGAGGAAATTGAAGGCTGGTTGGATAGAAGAATTCATGAGTTTGCAGTGCAAGAGAATAAGAACCTGTGACTATCAAAATAAGAGTGGTTAGACGGCTACATGTACATAAAGATCCATGAAATCTTCTTCTCGTCCTTCGAAAGAAGAGTGGTCAGACTACTACCTATACATTGAGCTATATGAGTGGATTGCAAAGCTAGCAAATAGCCAAGGAATGTGGAAACTTAACAGTCCTATTGTGTGGAACCCAAAGTTAGTGCGAAGGTTGGAAGCATTGGATGATAAGATCACACATGCTGTTGATCATTGGCTTGATCAGATTATAGGAGGATTCATTACTGAGTTCGCAGTCAACACCTCAATCAGCTATAGCGAGGCAGAGTGACGCTTTCTCAAGGGACCGTGAGGTAAGTACGGAAAGTCTTTAAATACTTGGATTAAAATGCTATTGTGCGAAAAGAGGGTTATGAAGTTAGATTGATGTCTGGGGCTACGCAAAGTGGAAAAGTTTACAGAAACGAAGGAAATAGGGGACCAAAAAATAGCCCCCTGATTTCATCTCCGTGAGGGGGTGAGGAAGAACTCGCGAAGGTATCTCCACGAAGTGCGATCCATTTGATAAGGCAAAGAATTCTATGAATACCACCTCCACCCACACTGCCACCTGCTTCACCACCATCACCTCCAGCTTCACCCATACCACCTCCACCACCACCGCGATTCAATATGGCGAGTAGAATGAAGTTGCCTGTGTTCAAAGGTTTTGGAAATGAGGATCTGGACCAATTCTGGTTAGTTGTAAGGGTTGTGTGGGAAGCACAAGGAGTTATAAATGACAATATAAAGAAAGAGATACTGGGTAGCACCCTGTAGGATCGCGCACTGACCTAGTATATTAAGCACTCCAATGATAATCCAATTGCGGGAATCACAAATATCCAAGCGATGCTAAATAAAGAATTTAGCAGGCCAAAGTCTGAAGCACGGTCTATCATTGGATTCAAAGAGATCATGATGCTACCAGGCAAGACTCCTTAGGAGCTGGATGAGAGGCTGAAATGTATGATTCGTGGATGGATAACACCGCGAGTGGTTTGTAGCTTTGCTAATTCCACATTTAAGGAGTGCACTATCGCAACAGAAGATAACAACTCAAGAAGAGGCCTTAGAGATCGTGATGAGGCTACATGGGACCCCAATGAAGGATCCCAACTTGGGAGTTCAGTAGATCCACGCGCAACTAAAGAAGTTATGCCTTGAGATGTAGAGTCTAAAACAGGACAGGACAGCTCGACCAGAAGTGCGCGAAGAGGTGTGGTGCGTAAAATGAAAGGGTCAGGGTCATGACAAGGAACATTACCCAGTTTTCACAAATTACCTCGAAGGAGGAGGAACGATGCCTTTAAGACCGGAAGTGCAAGCAGGACCTAGCGCGGTGCCTGCTTTGTGGTGTGCGATTCGTCAAATAGCTGGAAAACATGCCACAGACAACTGTCACTTGTTACAGAAGTGTACACAAAATTGAGAACAGTGGTTCTGCAACTTTTGTAGGTCAGTGAGACACGATGATCAAACTTGTAGAAGTTATGAGTTAATGATGGATAGAACTCCCACCTATAGAGTTCAGACCAAAATGCGGCCCCTTGACCAGACTGTAGGAATGGCACGAACAAGATTTCAAGGGCATGGATGAGGCTAAGGTGGAGGAGGACCTGGAGGAATTCGCAGATAGTTGATATGTTACAATTGCGAAGGGCTAGGAAATTATTCCTGCGATTGCACAAATCTAACACACCCGTCATGTGTGTATTTCACTTTCTTTGATCATGAGAAAGAAGATTGTCCTATGCTGATAGCTAGGATACGCAACAAATGAGCACTACCACCTCCCCTGACTCAGAACCTACAGATGATGAGGTCTGAGCCACATGAGGAAGATCATAATGTGAACATTGTGCTTTGAAGTGGAATCGCGACGGGAGATGACGAAGGCAAGAAGCTAGAATAGAGTACTTGGGTTCACAAAGCTCTGATGAAAGAAGCGGATTTTGATTTGGAGTGCACTCAAGAAACCTTCATGGAAGTTGAGAAGAGCTTCGTTGATGCCTCCACTTCAGAAAGCAAAGATATACGAGAGTTGGAGATGGACCCATCTATGCTCACAATGTTCCTAGAAACATGTATGAAGTTACTGCGCAACAATAAGGCTGTAAAAGGATTACAGGAACTCATTAACAAATGCGTTGGGACAGCGCCAAGAGAACCATTCGTAGTCCGGAAGATTGGAAAGCATAAGACAAGGATGGGAAGAGAAATGAGACTAACCGCGCAGATCAAAGAATATGAGATGGATCAAGTAATCATGGATTTAGGATCAGATGTGAATGTTTTGCTGAAATAGACATGGGAGTGAATGGGGAGACCTGCACTGTAGTGGTCTCCAATTTAGCTAAGAATGATGAACGAGTAGAAAATAATACCCATGGGATGATTGCAGGGAATAACTGTGGATATTAAGGGATCGAGCGCTAGCAGACTTTGAAGTAATAGAGATTGTTGATGATAACAATCCCTACCCCGTGCTCTTAGGAATTTATTGGGCCACTGACATGAATGGGGTGATTAATCTAAAGAAGTGCAAGATGATTTTTGAAAATAAATCACTATGCGTAATTATACCCCTAGACCCTGCTAAAGGATCACGTTATATGGAGCCGGTGCATGACTATGAAAGTGATGATGATTTGGACTGCATCTACAAGATAACAACGCAAGAGCAAGATTGGGTGAATCCCACCATGGATGGCAGATTTCATGGGAGTGTGAGAGATCCTGTACTTTAGATTCTGATGAGGAGATAGAGCGATGGTAGAATCAGGTACACGAAGTAACTACGCTGAATTATAATATGATGACAAGGTCATTATGCTACATATCGAAAAAATTAAGAGATATACCTACTTATGATGGTTTAAGTGAGGTAGATACCTTCTTGGATAAATTTGAAAGGGAGGTGCTGGAAAAGCAACGCTTCCAGGCCTTGGATTGGGTACTGCACGCTATGCCCGCTAGATGGTGGGGTATGCACAAAGGGAGGTTTGACGACTAGCATGAATGTAGGAGAATGATGCGCACATGATTTGGGAAGCCTAGGATGTGACTTATAGACAAGTACAATGGACGGGATGATCTGCGCACGCATCTGGCTAAGTGGGCATAGGCATATGGAGAAAAGCCACAACCTGCATGGGTGCACCTATTCTGTCATACCCTTGATGTTATACCGATGAACTGGTATATAGAAACAGAGCTTCGCCATGGGACTGACGAATGGGATATCCTACACAAAGGTTTCATGATGACCTTCAGTTTTGAGGACGGATTTGACTGTATTGAAGAAGCACTACAAGAAGTAAAAGTTTCCATATTTAGGATTCCGTAGGATCTTGTAGACCTGGCACAGCCTAAATGGGCTACTTAGCTAAGTTGTGTGCTGGAATGTTATAATATAACTGTTGAAGAAGAGGATGAAGATCCATGGAAAATTAACATTCTAGAGACAAAAGGCCATTACGAGGCTCAAGGACCACAGGTTGAGAACCTTGACATAACCACGCCAGTGAAGACTAAGCAGGTGAATATTGGTACGAAGGCGAAACATAAATTTGCAAAGATTGGGGACTACTGGGATGACGTGATGGTGGATAAGGTCACTGAGTTACTCCGTGAGTATCAAGACTTATTCCTGACCAAGTTTACAGATTTGAAAGGAATAATTGGAGATTTAGGGGTAATGAAGATTACATTAAAGCCTGGGGCCGTATCGCTTAAATCTGAAATACAAGGAGAAGGTCCGCGTAGAACTAAACAAGATGCTCGCAGAAGGCATCATTGAGTTTGTGGAAGAATCTGATTGGGTAAGCCCGATGGTGGTGAAAGAGAAGAAGCAGAAGGATGAAATAAGAATATGTGTGGATCTCAGAAAATTGAATGACACGTGTGTGCATGATCGATTCTCAACTCTGTTCACGGATGAGGTGTTGGACAATGTAGGTGGTCAAGAAGCATATTCTTTCACTGATGGGTTCTCAGGGTACCACAATCGCGCCAGAGGATAGGAGAAAGACAACCTTCGTGACTGAGTGGGTTGCTTTCAATATACTGTAATGTCGTTTGGATTAAAGAGCAGTTCAACCATCTTTTCATGCGTAGTTATTGTGGCATTCAAGGAATATATACATAAGTTCTTGGAGGTCTACTTTGATGACTAGACTGTATTTGGGCTGGTTAAGTGCCATGTAGCAAGCTTATGCTTGATGCTAGATACCTATTGAAGATAACAAATTGCACTCAACCTCAAGAAGTGTGTCTTTCTTGTTCTTTTTTGGAACCTATTGGGGCACATTGTTTGTAGACAAGGTTTGATGGTAGATCCTGCGAAGATAGTGGCGATTCTGAATTTGGAAGTGCCATGAAGTGTGAAATAGTTGCGTGCTACTCTGGGACATACGGGTTACTACAAAAATTCTATCAAGGGTTATGCCCAGATCACCGCACTGATGGAAAAACTGTTGAAGAAGGATGTCACATTCTGCTAGGACGATGGCTATAATAAGAGCCTAGAAATATTGAAGGAGAAGATGGTTGCTACATCGATTCTTGTCTTCCCAAACTGGAAGAAAGAGTTTAATGTTCATGTTGACACGTCGTGTATAGCGCTGGGGGCAGTACTAACATAGGATGGTGGAGAAGACTTGGATCACCCTATCATGTTCGCGAGTCGCATATTATCTAAAGCAGAAAATAACTATTCCACCACTGAATGCCAGGGACTGGCTATGGTGTATGTGCTCCAGAAGTATCAACACTACTTGCTAGGAGGTCACTTCAATATGTATACAAATAATTCTGCGCTGAAGTACTTGTTCGATAAACTTTTGTTGGGGGGCACATATGCAAGTGGCTTTTATTATTCCAAGAATATAATTTGAAGTTGTTGCGAAGCCTGGACAATTGAATGTGGCACTAGATCACCTATCATGCATTGAGACAAGGGAGGAACCTACTAGTTTGGAGGAAGGACTACTCGACACACAACTTTTTGCTATGCATGTAGCAGATGGACATTTTGAAGATATAATTCACTTTTCAATAGCTGGAACTGTGCCAAAAGGATACTTTGTCTAGCAGAAGAAGGAACTAGTGGTGTGTGCGATAGATTTCTCTGTCATTGTGGGGCATCTATGCAATATGGGGAATGATGAGATATTACGAAGGTATGTACCTGAGATTGAATGAAGTAGAATCCTCACGGACGCTCATGGGGGCGTTGTGGGAAGACATTATGTAGGGAGAACAATCATGCAAAAGGTTCTACGTGCAAAAGTGTTCAACAAGGTATGCAATGCACTGAACAAAGTATGCAATGCGCATTGAAGTGATTGGGACCTACGTGTACCTACAGTATTATGGGCTTATAGGATGACGTGCAAGACACTGACGGGATAGACACCTTTTAGGCTTGTCTATGGAGTGGAAGCCATAATGCCTATGGAATACATCATGCCTAGTCTGCACATAGTAGCGTTCACAGGTGTGACGGACCGCGGAGCCTTGGAAGAGAGGCTCACGCAGCTGGAGGAGCTTGAAGAAGAATGATTTTTAGCTAGATTTCACTAGCAGGTATAAAAGTACCACGAAAAGGCATGGCATGATCGACATATTAAGTTGCACACATTCAAGGTAAATGATTTGGTGTTGTTGTATGATAGTAAGTTTGATAAACTCCCTAGGAAGATTATAATGCATTAGCTAGGACCATATGTTATTAAGGAGATCACAGATGGTGGCGCGGTGTAGTTGGTAAAGTTAAATGGAGAACCTTTCCAAAGAAGAGTAAATGGTAGTCGTCTGAAGCCATACACAGGTGGCTCGGCGATCTGACTAGCCAACAGAAGCACAACCTTAGCACTTCAGGTAGCTAAAAGGAGGTGCGGAACTATACACTACTATGTGCAAGAGCTGTGCGATGTCAGGACTGCGCGCAGTAGCGAAGTGTCGCAGGGTCCGTGACAGCGTAAGGGTATCTACGCTGCTATTAGAAATTTATATATTACAGAGCAATGGAACACATAAAATATTGCAGAAATATAAACACAGAAAACACATAAAACAAGAGAGACATAGATATACGTGGTTCACCCAGTTTGGGCTATGTCCACCTCGAACAGCGAGTCCTTCCTTTCTATTATCCAGCAAAATGAAGAGACACAACCTACAACATATCTGCTGTAATATCCTTTGTTTTCTCTCACAGTCTCACCTCTCTGTTTCTCGCTCACACATGTATTACACAGACTCAATATAATGCCCTCATATGAAGAGAGGGGTTGCCTTCTAGGGAAAAAAACCCTAAACTAAACATAAGTTCTATTGTCAGATCATCCGCCTAATGAACGACCTAGATTGACTAGAAATTACTATACTTTTACAAGGCAATTTTACATCTGTT
>APFE030595380.1:149971-180632 GCA_000404065.3 Pinus taeda | reverse complement strand
ATGCTTCGGCATGTATAAATATGTATTGTAACATTGAAATGAATATAATGAAAAATCAAGTTGGTAGTCTCGGTTTTGAGATCCAGTGGGAAATCTCTGTGTATATGATTTTTATGTGTTATGCTCTCGCATTTTTATTTTTCCTGTTATTTAGAATTCGTATATAGGTAATTTCTGTACGGGGTTAAAACCTACAGAACCATCATTAATTAATTAATTTTCACTGTATTTTCAATAATAGTTGCTTACAGACATACCTCGAATTGTAAGTAGGTGCCCCAGCTAATCCTATAACAGGTTTCAAGCTATATACATTCCTTGAAAACTATTCTAAGCAGACCTGGGCATACGTTTCAGAAATTAATGATTCGGATAGAGGAGGTTCTTGCTCAAACTCACATAAGGCTACCATACCAGGTCATGCCGACATTCCAGCTAAAGACTTTGCGTAGACATATTGAATTAGTAATGTGAATAATCTGCTTAAAATTGTTGATAATCTATTTAGAATGTTGATATAGTAATATTTAGAATATTGATATAGTAATGTGAGAATTGTTGATACAATAATTAAATATGGAGCTTGAATTTGCAGATAATGATTAAAAAAATCTAGATTGAATTTGCAGGGATTGTTACTTACTAGTTTGATAATTAAAATTTTAACATCTTGGTTAAAGTCACGGACTTTCGCTATCTATTGATCTAATCATGTCAGCATCTAGGTTACAGCCATTACCTCAAATGAAGTGCATATCTGTTCAAAGTCCAAGCACCGAAAGAATTCAAAGTGCTAAAAACATTATAGCTAAAATGTATTGTAGCCAATACGTTTGTTCAAAGTTACCTGATTTTGTTTTGATCCTTATGTTGTAATTAATGAATGTAAAACCAGGTAGCTATTAAAGCTTTGTTAAGGGTTTGATATGGTGTTGCCTTCACAGGTGCGCTTGTAGGCAGGCCATCTTATTAATAAAATGATTTTGTTTTGTGTTTTTGGGAGGGATAACCTTCCCAGTCATCCAATCCCGTTTGGGGTTGGGTTGTGGTGTCTCTTCTTGTTTATGGTGTGTTTCTGTTTGAATATCTCTTTGTTTGTTTGATTTCTTAAAGCCCCTTAGAGTAATCATTTACTGGTCATAAGAATCCCAAGATACATTCAATAAATTTGTTTAGCAATTTATTTTGTTAAAGGTAGTCCATTTAATTTTTCTTCTAACATAAGTTATGATTGCTTAAACAAATACTCAAAATATTTCACTCTACAACACAAAATTTCAACTTATGTTAAACTTTTGATTCTGTTGTGAGAATTCTTGTGACACAAATAGTTTTATATCACTTCTCATGGCAATGAAGATTAAAAATGATGAGTTATATGGAAAATTTGGACTTGGCATGATTCTGTGCTGGTATTATTCGTGTGTCATTACATTCTAACAATTGCTGGTTATCATGTGTTCAACTTGATCTAGCTTTGAAAACTTTTTCTAGACATGTCATTATAACAGTGATGATGAAAATTTGTATTCAAGTTTTTCAACTCTGACTCAAATCACGCATAATCTAAGGCAATAGCGGATGATGCTGCAATCTAGGAATCTGATATTTTTGACACACATTAACCTCTTTTTCATTTCTAGATCACATGATAACTTTGATAATCCAATAATTTTTTGCTAACGTCCTGATGATATTTCAAATCAATTAACATTTATAAATATGGAATGATCTCTATTTTAAACCAATTGTTGCATTTGAGATCTTCCATTTTCATATGCTTGCAGATTTCAGGGTCTCAATTCCTAAATTCCTTTTTATGATGCAAATGTATATAAACAATGGTAATTAATTTGTAGACACCAATTATTTTGGGGAAGGGTATTTAAATTTAAATCAATTCTTGATGACATTTGTATGATGATAATACAGTTTAATATTTGCATCACTTCTTTGATCAAGGCAAATGTTTAAATGGATCAACAAATTTCAACCCTATGCACATTTCATCCTAATCTATGGAAGACTGGTATACTTTATTTTTGGCAACACTAGTGGATCTCTGGATCGATTGATTACTAATAAATTGATATGTGAATGATATTTTCAATGCATGGGTTCCATGAGCATATATGATATACTTCACTGTACCATGTTCCACGACCCATTAACACTCAAGATGATGAGGCTCATGTGAAATTTAACGATGTACTTAGATGATTATACCGATGATGTAAATGAACAACTTCCTAGTTGAATGAAGTGGAAATGATTATTGAAAAGTAATTGACAACTTGATGAAAACATATCGACTATGTTTCATGATATGATGGTAGGAGGATAATGATGTACATGTGGTTCTTATAGTGATAATGTATCCACATGATGATAGTGATATGCATAGGTATTATGACATTATGTCAAGGTATATTGACATATTCATTTACTACGTGATGATAAGTATTTAATGTTCAATACTCATGAAGGATATGGTATGCATAACATGGCATAAGAATTATGAGGCTATAATATGAGATTTATTGACATGTGGTTCATTTATTATGTGAAGTCATGATATGTCTTTAATATAAATATGTTGATGGTATAACTAAAGCATGTGATAGTTGCATATAAATTTATGACATGCATAAGCATGCAATTTGTTATTACTCCTAATGTTGTGATCAACAATGATGAATGTTCTCATGATGACATGCAAGACTTGGAATATGGATTATTTTCTATGATGATATAGCTAATGCATTGGTTGCATGTTGAGGTGTGATGATTGACATGACTCCACAAATGGGCTGAGAGGGCCAGTTTATTTGATGATCTTGTGCGAGCCCATACACACAAGGGAGAATAAGTAACACCATATGGGCTAGGGACAAACTCAATCAACACTACATATGCCAGTGGTTCCTTTGCCTTGTGTAGCTCTTGATGGATAGCTCTTGAAGGGTTATGGAACCATCTTGAGGAGGCCAAGTGCCTGATGTTCTTGTCTAGGTGCCTATTATTGGATTGGGATGCCGAAGTTTGGTGGGGGTGTAAGGACTTCGATGCCTGGGGCTATGCGCCTTAGTAGTTGTGGAGGGAGTGGGCTAGCCTTGCGAGATGCCCAGAGTCATTAAGTACTGTACCGGATGCCTGCCTTGCGACAGATGAGGTCTGAGTCAGGCACGAGCCTTGGGGCTAGCCTTGGACTAGGATACAGACTGGGTCAAGCTTATGCCTGGTGCGGAAAGTGGAAAAAATGACATAGATTCCTTGGGATTTCCCGGGTGTTGTAGAACTTTTGATGCCTGTTGGTTATACTAGTTCAGAGAGGGTGTCGGCAACATGAAGTAATAAAAATAATAAATAATTAATAATAAATATTAATAAATAATAAATAATAAATAATAAATAACCATACTAAAGCTCTAACTAAATATAAATAGAAATAAAACAAGAAAACAATAAAAAAAATCAGCAAAGCTATCAAAAAGTAAAAACAAAAGAAATAAAATAAGAAAGCAATAAAGTTGCATGTAGACACATGGAGTGTATGCATGTGGTTCCCCTTCCAATGTTTGCTCTATTTATTAGATGGTGAGGAGGATGGGAGGCATTCCATCATTCCGAGATTCTATCTTTCATTCTCTTGGGAGAATGGTGTTCTAAGACAGAGGAGTCACTAGCAGTAGTACGTTGATTGAGGGCTTGGGGGTGGCCAGTTGTAGCAAGACCTTGCGCAATTGATCTTACGGTTGGGTGGAGAGTTGTCCACAAAACCATGTTGCCATTAGCAGATGTATACCACAGGTAACACAGGGAGATCAACCTCGCTCAAAGAAGCACTGAGGATGACGAAGGACAAGCAACAAATAAAGTTGCAGGTAGGACTTTGGAAGGCTAGAAGTCCCAGCTAAGAATCAACCACGCATTCTAGAGCACAGCAATTTCCTGGACTAACCCGAGGGCAGAGCGCTGCGACAACAAGAATACCAAACATTCACCGAGGAGGAACAATGAAGAACTGGAGGAGCACCATAGCATAAGAGAAAAAATTCCAATTTGGGGTGTCGGGCTGCATTAATGTAGCATTGAATGAGCTTATCAGGAGTATGAAGGCTGGCTGCATGTGAGGCCATATGGCGTTGGGTGTGAGCCACGCGCTAGCCCATCCAGCCTCCTTCGTGCCCTTATCTTTACTGCACACCCGCATCCGGGAGATTCGAATTTAATATTAATTAACAAGTTAATTACATATTTATTTTGGGCTGTTACATCCTCCTCCCTGACACATTTTATCAAGATCTTATCTGGGCCAAGTTTGAAGAGATTGCCTCCAATCCAGGTGAAAGGGGCACCTTTCCTTATAATCTTGCTCTTCTCTTTTGATTATAGGTGTGGTGGGAACTGTGCTGAAATCAAGTAGTTTGCTATATCAGCAAACCATGGAGAGAGTGCTGATATAGAAAATAGTGTTCATCTGGCATTTGGTCACCTACCATTCCTTCTTCACCTGTAGGCAAATTTACTTTAGACAAAAAGTTAGCAACAACATTCTCTTTACCATGCTTATCAATAATAGTTAGATCAAACTGCTGCAGTAAAAGAAACCATCTAATAATGCGAGCATTGACATCTAGTTTGTTCTTTAAATATATAATTGTAGCATGATCAGTGTGCACAAAGGTTTGATAGACTGTGATATAATGCTTGAATTTGTTTAAGGAATAAACGACAACTAGGAGTTCCTTCTTGGTCACTGTATAGTTTAACTCTGCCTTTGACAAGTTTTTTCTTATAAAGTATATGGCATAAGGTAAATTTTCATCAATTTGTCCTAAGGTTGCTCCTATCGCTTTATTTGAGGCATCTATATGAATGTGAAAGAGTAGGGCCCAGTTTGGGCCTCTGAGAATTGGGGTAGTCACTAGCTTGCTCTTCAAAGTATCTAGGGCTTCTTGACAGTTTTTCGACCATATGAACTCAACATCTTTTCCTAGGAGGCCAAACAAAGGAGAGGCTAGCTTGCTGAAGTCTTTAATGAATCTCCTGTAATATCCAGCTAAGCCTAGGAAGCTTCTAACATCTCTCACCTTTTGACGAGGTGGGACCCTTTGGATGATGGAAATTTTGTTGGGGTCCACCTATAGTCCTTCTTGAGATATTACATGACCTAGCACGATCCCTTTAGTCATAAAAAATTCACATTTTTCCTGGCTGAGGGACAGGTTTATCTCAATACACTTATCTAGAACTTTTCCTAGGTTAGATAATGCATCCTAAAAGTCATGGCCATAAGGAATAAAATTATCCATGTATATTTCTACTACATCATGAACCAATTTAGAAAATATACTCAATACTACTCTTTGGAAAGTGGCTGGAGTGTTGCACAAACCAAAAGTAAGGACCCGGTATGCAAAGGTACCCCAAGGACAAGTGGAAGTGGTCTTATCTTGGTCTTTCGGGCTGATTTGAATCTAATTGTACCCGCTAAACCCATCTAGGAAGGAGAAATTTTTTTCCCTACCATACCGTCAAACACTTGATCTATGAAAGGTAAATGAAAATGGTCCTTTTTAGTGGCTTTTTTCAATTCCCGATAGTTGACACAGATTCTCCACTTACCATTTTTCTTTGGCGCTAGCAGCAAAGGAGAGACCCATTCACTGTCAGAGATGGGATAGATGAATCCTGCATCAAACAATTTCTGCAGTTCTTCCTTAACAATACCTTTAAGTGTTGGCTTCATCCTCCTTTGAGGCTGTCTGACTGGATTGCAATCTTCCTTGATGTATATATGATGAGTACATACTGAAGGGTGCACTCCCTTCATCTCCTTATAACTCTGGGTGAAGGCTTCTAGATGTTTTCTCAATATGCTTCATAGCTCTTTTTCCTGGGAAGTAGATAGGGATGGATTGATTTTCAATGTTAATTCTGGGTTGAACTCTATATTTTTAACACGGAGAGAAGTGGGATTAGCCACACAGAGATCAGTTGAGGGGTTGTTTTTGGTTTCTCTTATTATGTCTTCTAATGGTGATACACTGGGAGGTGGATTCTGAATCAAATTTTCAATCATATCATCCTCATCTTGAGGTTTTTCCCCCATGGCAATTTCTAATGTACAAAGTGGTGCAAAATAGGCTTCATCCTCATCCTCCTCCTCCAACCATAGAGGTAGATCATTTTCTAGCCCGTTATTTATGGTCATGTTCCCAGCTCGGCAGTTGATGTAAGCATCGGCTATAGCCAACCAGGGTCTTCCTAGAATGAGAGGATACCCAGTGAGCTTTGCCTTTGTATGGAGAACTAAGAAATTAGTAGGGCACTCCTAAGAATCAATGGAGACCATCACATCTCCCATAATCCCCTCAGGGGTCACTGTGGAGTGGTTCGCTAGCTGTAGCACTGTCGTGGTCTTCCTCAAGGAGCCCTGGAGGTTCAGTTTGAGCATTGTGTCCTTTGTCATCACAATAATGGCTGCTCCCAAATCAATCAAGGTATGTGGGACCATTGTGCCATTGATGTGGACATCAACTACTGGGCTTCCAGGGTCTAAATATTTTGGACAGATTATCTACCCCAACATCAGGTTGGATAGTTGTCCTATGACATTGATGGTTGGGGCATCTCTCTTGCACCTTCCTGGATGCCTAAAGCACTTCTCTTTGATCAACCTATTGTAGATAGGCACATATTTTACGGCTTGGAGAAGTGGTATCTTCACACATAAATGTTTCAATTCTCCCAAGAGTTTAGTCTCTTTTGGGGTGGGCTGGGTTGTCATGGATAGTCTCTCAGGAAAGGGTGGATTTGCTTTAGGTTCGCTTTCCTTTTTATCTTCCTCAACCTCCCTGGGTGGAGGCTAGCTATTTGGGAGAACTTTCTTGGATCACAAATTAATTTCTTGAATCTCCACAACATAAGTTGGGCATGATGGTTCCCCACTATACACTTGTTGAGCTTGTCTATTGTTCGGGTTCAGACTTGGTTGGGAAGGCATTTGGGGTTTCCTTGGTGGAGCAGAAGGTAATAGCTATGGTTGGGCAAGTGTTGGAGGTAGAAGAGCGGGAACATAGTTGTATTGGGGCCTCCACCCCTGATGAGATGCATTCCACTGAGGTTGCGGCTGAGCATAGGATTGAAATGAATGGGTGGCTGGTTGGGCATGATATTGAGATGTGAAGGACCAAGGAGGAGACGTGGACCAGGAAGGATGAGTATTGGGGCCCCAAGAAGGTATGGAGGTGGCTTGGTTGGGGTTGTAGTATGCCTGAGATGTCCCTTGCATCCCCTGCTGGTATGGTCTAGGTCCATGCGGCCTCCTTTGTTTTATGTAATAGATCTATTCAGTAACTCCTTTGGCTCCTTGGTATACAACTTTAAGTCTGGGCAAGGAAAGGAACTTATCTGTAGAATGATCTTCTTCACAGACTGAACAAACCTCTATAGATTTCAATGGGCATTCATTCCTAGGATGCCTCCTGGTGCATCTAGGGAAAAAAATGGCCAAAGCCCTCTCTGCTTCCTCTTGTTTTCTTTTGATATGTAAGGTATCCATTTGCATGGCAAGAGTCTACAACATCTCACTCTTAAGGTCTCCCAACATGTTTCCAATTTCACCTTTAATGGATGAATTGGAAGAAGAGGTACTGGCTATGGGTTGAATCCCCCTACCTTTCTTTTTGGCTGCTCTAGAATGGTTTCTAAAAATAGTCTTTATGTCCTCATAGGATAGATGGTAGATGTCTCCCCCAGCCAGTAGATGGAGGGTGTCTAAAACGTCTTCCCGAATTCCCCTGAGCAGGACCAACTTCAGAGACTCAGGTTCAAGTGTACACCTGGCCCTTTTGTTATTGAGTTGGAACCTCTCTTCATAGTCTTCTAGGGACTCATCACTTCCTATGGTCATTCGGAAGATTTCTTCTTTAGTATCTTTTGACCTACAATAGTCTTGATACTTGTTGCTAAAGGCCTGCTGCATCTGAGCCCAAGTTGTGATGCTATTGCCAGGTAATCCCATGAACCAGCGCAATGCTGCATCCTTGAGAGTAGACGGGAATAGTCTCAACTTTTGCTCGTCTTCTACATAGTCATAAGCTCGACAAATGACAACAAACTCGAACAAGGTGGTGTCAGGATCTTCTGTAGGTAGACCATGGAAGTGAGGTAGGGTTGAAGGACTTATATTCTTCATTTTGGTGTCCCCATTGGTTTCTCGAATGGGGAAGGTCCATTGGTTCCGGCGAAATATTTTCTTCTTCTTCTTCTTCCCCTATAGGTTCTTCAAATATGTCTGGTTGTTCACCTAAGGGTTCTTCTTGATTACAACCACTGAAGAAGAGAGAAGGTTGGCTATGTGAAGCAGTGGGGGTGTTGGGCAAAAATTTTCCTAAGCTATATCTATTCCTACAAGGCATGGAAGGAAATATTTTTGGTTGGTTTTTTATTTCTTTTCCCACATAGAAAGTACCTATAGAAACTGAAACTGTGAATTGAACAAAACAAATTACAACTAGATTAAATGAACTTCCTGAATGGAAATTTTCAGAATTGAAAAGGAAAGTAAGGAAATGCAGAATTGAAAGAAAAGAAATGACTAGTCTACTTTTGCTGAAATAAACTATTAGTAGAATGTTGCAATATGAAATAGAAGAAAGTAGTAATCACAGAATTCTCTGACACTTCCTCGGCAATGGTGCCAAAAAGTGGTGAGTGCCAGTATTGTAGCAAGAATACTGCAACTCCTGGACTTCCAAATTTACTTTTATCAACCCGGTAGTTCGTAACAAACTTGGAAGCATCGGTGCTATATGCACAAGTACTAGTTCTCAATGTAGGTTGTCACTTGGTCAGCCAACGCAAGATCGCTAGGAGCTCAAGCCAACTTCTATAGATTTTAGAATAAGCTCTATGTGTGATGAAAGGAAAGAAAGATTACTCTGCATATGCCATTCTAACTGCAGAAAGGAGAAATACTGGAATGTAAAGCAAAACCTAGTAAACCCTAATTAACAAGCTAATTCTACTTTTGCCAAAATCACTATGAAAACCATGAAATAAATGCCATTACCTACTCAAGGAAGTAGACAAAATCTAACCATGCTATTTCTGGAAGTAAATGAGCAAAAAACATATTATGGATTTTTATGTATTTTTATGTGAATTTAACATGCATCTAATTTATTGTGTGTGAGTGTGGTAGTGAACAAGTGGCGTTAGAGGTTAGTTTTGGAGCTTGGGAGGATGTAGGATGGTGTGGATGGGTCCTAGGAGGTCTTAGGTTGCCTTCTTGAGGCTTTTCCCACACTAGGCCTTCAAAAGAAAACCTACAGGAAAAACTACAGGAGGAAAACATGGAAACTACAAGAGGCCTATAGGAGGAGGCCGAGAGAAATTTTTGTTGTTTTGAGGGTGTGAGAGTGGGTGGAAATGGTGGATGAAGGTTGGAATGAGGTGTTAAGGTGCCTAAGGTCTACCATGAATCACCAAGAGAGAGAAAGATGATTGGATTTGCTCAAGGAGAGAGGAAGAAGTTCTATGAAAAATGAAGGACGCTAGGGCAGATTGAGGTGAGGTTTGGGAGACCTATAGCACATGGATCAGATGGAGGGTGTGATTGCTAGTAAGCTGGCCTATTGCTAGAAGAGATATGCTGCATAGAAACTGAAAATCAACCAAGAAAATCAAGCAACCAATGGAATGAGTGCATACTAGGAAAAACAGAGTTTTGCATTAAAATGGCCTAAAACTATGGTGTATAGAAGGAAATTCTGTAAGAAAGGAAAGCGTGCAAAGGGAATATTGCAAATCAGGAAGTTAACATGATAAATAATATCAAAATAAAAGCAAAACTGGACTATCAACCTACTAGAGAGCTGCAAACATTAGAAGTCCTAGGAATGAGGAAAATCTATGTTTTTTTGGGGCAGCAAGAGAGTCTTTGCCTCAAATCATGGTCCCAGAGGGAGGAAGAGAGACCAACGCACTATTTCTAGCCTTTTGAATCTTCTTTGATCACTGCTTAACCTACTACAGAAAGCACAAATGGAAGCAAACTACTAAATCATCAAAAGCAACTTATTCTTAACCATAAGAGAAATACATCTAACAACAAACTAATCTACAAACTGAAGTAAAGTATACAAATACAATTGAAGAGTTTGGCTACTTGGATTGTTCCCAAACCCAAGAGATTCAGCCTTCTGAGGTAACTCAGTGCTATCTCAAAAAGGATTCCACCTTCATTATCAAAAAAATAGCAAGATTACATAAAACTGTCAAATAATAGTAAGCTCAAAATTTGAGCAGTGTTTTCCCAAGAGAAAATTCGACCCTAATGAGGCCCTAGGCCTCTCTACTTATACATTTGAAGCTACCAATAACTTCCTTAAAATCAGGGAGGCTTGCTCCCAAAACTTGAGATAACTAACAATCATCTTCCATTTGCTCGGTTTCCTTCTAGTGCATGATTAGGATGCTTGTACTTTGAGCTGAATGAAGGGGAATTTGAAGTGAGGAGCAATACATGAGGGGGATTCCCTCCTATAAGTCCTATCCTTTGTCTAATTCGAGTTATTTCTGCCATTTGACCACTAGATCCTTGACTTTGACCTCAAAATCCATCAATAATATGCATTAAATACATGTTAGACCATATGGCATAATAACTAACTCAACTCACCCTATAAGCATAAATATAACGAGAAAATCATACAATAAGCTAAGAGAATGGTTAATTTGACTAGGTTAGGAGGTAAAATGAGCCCATATAATTACCCATTTATTAGGCTCATCAAATAGTAAACCATCGGTGCCTTTGTAGATTTTAGTCGCATCGTCTAAAAAACATTCGTAGAAACATCCACCCAGCCACCTCCACTAGTGACATCTACTACAAATATATTTTTGGTCCATTTTTATAGCGACTTTCACAAAAATCTTCGCTAGAAGGTATTTTCCTTGTAGTTAAGTGATGTAGGGCTAACAACTTTGACTAACAATCTCTTCCAATCCAAAATCACATGGGCGCTTTCATCAACTCACTATGGGAAATAAAATTCCTTTATTCTATTTTCCCTTAATTAAGGTTGTGTGGGAGGAGATGCAAGAGTATAATACAAGACCACCAACTACAAGACTTTTATATATAATATAACATTCACAACCCAAGACTTTACAATATATGGCAAAGGGGAGAAGGGACAAACCACATAATATAACAATGCGGGGAGAAGCCCTTTAGCTTTTTTTTTTTTTTTAAGTTGGTCCCAATGTTATATCATAGCCCCTTCTCTCTTGTAAATATCATTTTCTCAATCATGGGTCTCACTTTGTGACCATGGAACATAACCAACACTCTTATATCCTAGACCCCGAAAGTTTTTGGTCAAGTCATTCTTTGAAACTTCAGGGGCAATAGAATTTGAGACAATAATTTCTATGTTAATTTTTGTTCTTCTCAATTCTTGTTAACTTTCGACCCCATACCCCAACATTTTGGAATCTAGCCTCACTAAAAATATCCAGCGCATATCCTTATGGGAAAGTTCTATTCCGAGACAATAATATTCCTGTCACTTAACAACTTCATTATCCTGTGACCTTCAAAAGTCTATCTTGACTTGGCATGTCATCCAAACTCTTTACATGTTATCTTGGCACTTGCAACGTCACCCTGGAACTTTCCACGTCATCCTGGCACTTTCAACGTCACCCTGAAACTTTCCACGTCATCCTGGTGCTTTTCAAAATCCATGTCACCTCAACGATTTGAAGTCTAATCTCATTTAGAAACTCTTGAGGAATATTCTTCTGAGGAATCTATTTTTAAATGAGAATCCCTTGATGAAATTTAAGTTATGTTCCCTTACTTCCATTATGTGGCTCCCTAACACTTTGACCTCCTCTGCTTCGTTGGACTTCCAGGATGTGAGTCTATCTGTTAACTTCTGAAACTCCTTCTTATTACTTATTGTCAAAATGTCTGTGCATATCGATGATTTTCAAAGGAGTCTCTTAGAGAAATATCCAAGATGTTTCTTTCGAGAATTTTGTCTCAAGATAGAAATGCCTTGACAAACTTGGGTTATGTCTCTTCAATTGATGAACTCCTACATGTTCAAATAAAACTAGTCTCTTGCATTGTTGTTTGGCCAAGGCTCCATTATAGATTTTAACATAAGGGGAAGTAGGGATTTAGTACTATGAATGTATAGGATTCCATTTTCACATACAAATGCCTCTTCTACACCTTTAATTGGATTTGTAAAAATCATACACACTTGAATTCTTCTATATAGTATACTCAAACTTCTCCTTATTAACTTATCTAAGTGATTACCAATTTTTGGATAATTGGTCACACTGTTTTATCAATGATCAACATTCTTAATCAATCTATCAATAGAGATAATGATTACACTCTATTTAAAAGGGTGTTCACTTCCTCTGTGCACTTTGATTCTTGCCATGCTATTGTAAAGCACACTTCCTCCTAAGCTTTAATATAATAGGTCTGCAACACACCTATATTGCCCTCGAATTCAATATAATGTACATGATTCAAATACACAGAATAATAGAGGATTCATAGAACCTTTTCACACTTGAAACGAAGTGTCTATTTCCATTAATATTCGCACAACATGTACATGATATTTACATTCAGGGCCTTTTAGCCTTCCATACCTGATATACATATTATTGGCCTTTCATTTGGCGTTTCTTTCTCAATCCTCTCGATACTCCTTTATCTTTCACACACCATTCACTTGGTTTAGATAAATATGCAAGCATGATTCTGAACTAAAATCTATTCACATCAATAAAATATTAAAAAAATACCTATCTTTAGTATCCTCTAGATCCACATATTTCTAACGAAAACTAATTGATCCTAAAATTTCTCTATCTCATTCAAATATTCTTCAGATTTCCTCAAAGAGTAGATTCGATTATAATATTCCTCAATTTCAATCCTATTTACACAATTTATTTATATTTCTTTAAAAACATAGGAAACACAAATAATTAAACAATCACACTCAATTAGGGAACCAAATCACTTGGTAAATGAAAGACCCCTAGGTATAGTCAAAATGTATTTTGAGTTGGAAGTGAGATGCTCTTGCATCACCACATTAAAACTATATTGAACCTTAACAAAATAGATATTCTTGACACGAAGAAGTCATGGACAACAAACAACAAGGGAAACTTATAAGAAACAAAGGATGAGTGAGCCTTTCCTTATAATTTAGCGACCATGTTTGAGGTAGTCTATTGCCTGGTCATGCTGAGTCTGGTTTTGTTGAGCTTGATCGATCCCTTTGAGCCTTGTTCATCCAAGCTTGGTCTTGCTGGTCAAGGTAGAGGAAGGGGTCATCAAATCCTTCAAGAAGATATGAAGTGCGCTTCCACTCAACAACCACAGTCCTAGTGTAGGTGTTTGATCCCTTATGAGATGTTTCACTCTTTTTTGGGTGTGTGACATCATTCACTAGCTAGCCAAAATTTTTAATTGCTCTGTGTGGGCTAGAGAGCCGTAATTACCAATGAGATTTTTCTTATTTTCCTGAGTCCATTGGTGACCAGGACTTGAAGGTTTATTTCCATGATTATTTGAATCAACAACTTTTGTACCTTCAAGCGAGTTGGAGGAAGCCTAAGGAGGGGGAGGAGGGGGAAAATTTATTCCCAAAGATCCAGAAAGATTCTACAAAGACGTGTGAGTGAGAACCAGATGTGAATTAATTTCAACAATTCAACATCCACCATCTCCCTTCTTCTTAGTCTTGGAGATGTCTTCCTAGAAATTTCTTGACGACATAATGGCCATTACCATTGTTCCTATGCTCTCTTGCCTCCATGAAAACAACTAAGTGGAAAATGTGCGTTAAAAAATATTTGGCAAATTACTCTTCTCCTTGACCATGCCAAGGAGGGAGAGGTTGAGGCCTTTCACGAACCATGATGGTAAGAAATACAAATGGTTTGCTTCTAACCTTAAGCTCCCTGAACCTCTTAGTCTTTCCAAACCCATAGTCTCCAACCACCTGTAGAGCGGAATTAATAAGGGAATGAATGTCATGCTAATTGCTAATAAAGGAATTCATTTTTCTGAATGGGAGTAAATGGATTTTCCTTGATAGGTCACCCATATCCTGTTTAGAATGAATGAAACCATCAACGTGTTTAGAAAATTTCCGCCACCCAACCCTTCTCATTAATGAATCAAGCAATGTTGGCATGAGAAATCTACCTCCTTGGTGGATGTGAGAACACCTAGATCTGGGATACTATATAGAATATATATTATATATATTTTATATATAAATCACTAATTATACTCTTACTATAATTTATAATTACCACTATAGTTTAATAGATTTAATTTAATATAATTATTACTATAAAAAATACACTATAAAAATAGCTGCAATATACTTAGACTATTTATTCTCTCTCTCTCTCTCTCTTTATATATATATATATATATAATTATATATATATATATATAATAATATAATTATATATAATAATATATATTATTATATATATATATATTAATTATATATATATATAAATATATATATATATATATATATATATATATATATAGATAGATTAGATATATATACGATGAACAATTTAATTGCTTAAATTGCTGTAAATTAAATTATCAACCAGGGACCATAAACTGATGAGACCCCCACAAAATATATGTAGAAATCTATTTAATTGGTTATCTCTAAATAAAATGTAACAACATTCTATCAATATTCTATCATAAGAAAACATAAACTTGTTCCTCATATGACAAAAGAAATAATTAAATATTTAAATAAAACAACCATTCAATTCATGAGCATCAAAGGAAGATGTAATCAATCTAGTAACTAAAACAACTAGCTCATAAAATCACATGATACTAGCCATAAAAAAATCCAACTAATTGAAGAATATGAGTCTGAGTCCTATAGTTGTGTACACAACTTCTGATGGATCCCTTGGTCATTATTCATTTGTACAAGGGCCCTTATTCTATTCAACAACACAATCCAATTCGTAGTAGCATAAATACTCATAAGCAATGCAAGCCGATAATCAATAAAGAAAAAAATTCATTTAAGAATCTAAACATGAACCACTATAAATAAACTCACATTGATTCACACATTCACACAACTACAGAACTGCAAGTGCATCCCAAATTAGGGGGTGTTACCTGACTGCAGTCATTGCAGGTTAAAATAAATTTCACATGACGATAGAAATCAAAAACAATGTTTATATGTAATAAACCATCTAAAAAGAGAGTACAAAGCTCTAGAACAATAGAGGTGGCTGCAAAAATAATTTAAGAGTAGAATCATGACTAACCGTGTTCGACCAATTACAAAAATATTTATAGCTTGTAAGTGTTGGATAAGAGCTCACTACTGACAAGGGGGGGGGAGGAATAAATATTGATAGTGTTTATTATCTTTTTGAATTCTTTTTATCAAAACACCCATGTATTAGTAGCCCATCATCTAATCACAAATATAACATGTAAAACCAACATAGAACCAACACATAAACACCATGAACAACATCAAGAAAGACATTCACACAAGAGGATACAATTATTTATGGCGGAAACCCTTCCAAGAGAAAAACCACCCTACTGCTGATATGTTGCTCAAATATTCCATTAATTGTTGAACTGATGCATTTCTCAAATATTCTATTAATTTTTGAACAAATTGTACACAGAGTAGTTGGCCTCTACCAACTAGAATAATTGAACCCTATAAAAGTTTGTTTTCCACCACTATCAAAATGGCCACAACCTCCTCTACTCACTATATGTTAGCCTCTACTAGCATGAAGTCTCTATGCCTCCAACTCCTTCATGTGAACCATGATTTCATACATTTTCAAACTGGGTTTTACAATCTTCTCAGCATGAGAAACACAAAACTCTCTTTGATCTGAAAATTCAATATGATAAGCACACTACTCAAATTAGCTACAATTATACAATAGGAGATACACATCACTGTAGCACTCTCTACTAACTCTACCATTAACATGACATATATATAGAAATTCATCCTCATCAACCTCATTAATGGAATATCATGATTTCTCTTGATGACTTGTTCAAACAAAGTCTCGAATCAAATTCCTAAAGAAAATACCAGTGGTATTGTTTTACTCATGTTTATCCCACAACCATTGGGATGAATACTAACTCCATGCACTTATAGCCACACCCTTTCCATTGGCATCCCAATGACTGACCGCCTACAACCACTTTATCAGACATTGTCTCCTAGTGGTTATGGAAGAGAATAAGACAAAACAACTTGGATTAGTCAAGAAACTTGCCACATTTCTCCTTAACTTCTCAAGCACCTAAAAAACATTCAAACAATTAGTGAGATGCCCTGGAAGTTGTAAAACAAGCCAAATACCATCAACACACTCATCTCCATAGATCATCCTAGCAAACATAACTTGACAATCTCCAACCACTTTCAACTAACTATAGATTCTCTAGACCTTGTGTAAATAGCTTCAGGACCTGTTCAAACATTTCCATCACATCTCTACTCAACCTATTTCCTGCACTACCTAGGCATATCCAACACTAGGTCATAACTAGGTTGACATCAATGCCAACCACCAATGCTGCATCACAACATCAGCGCCAATAGTAAGAGATAAGGTTTCAGACAATAGGCATAAATAAACAATTGTAATCATGCAGTTAAATATTATGAAATTTCAACAAAGGATGCAACCGTCTGGCTAACAAAACATACATATAAAATGATCTTCTTAGATAAGAATATTGTCTGGCACTTAAAATATTTTAATATACAAAAATCAAAATAACTTTTATCTAGACAAGTTGTTAGCATGAATGCCTAGGCATAACTCTATTCTTTTTTATCATTTGTGCTTTCAATATCTTCTTTAACGCTCACTTCCAGTAACTTAATCTTGATGTATAGGGTCATCACATTCCGGTAGTTAGTGATCATCCTTCCTGTAGCTTGGGCAAAGAAAATACATTGTCCCAAAGTAGTTAGGTAGTGCTGGCTTCGGGGGCTTAGACCCAGGTTCGATGTTAGGTTGTGCTAACCAACAAAACCCTATATTACCAGCCCTTTTGGCAATGACCTGTGTAGGGCAGATCAAAGTCTCACTCAAGTTAATATGGGGGAATGCTAGAACTAGGTTTCTGCACCTAGAGGGGTATGAGTGTGGTTATAGGGTTCCTCCTAATTTAGGGCTCAATACGACTTTCATGAGCCATTCACTTTTATAAACAAAGTTTGAACAATTTCCTTACTTTAACAAATCTATAAGCTATGATTAACTACTTTAGCATGCCTTATTCAATGCAAGAAACACATTCAGATTTCCACGATGCAATTACAAATAAGATAAGCTATAGCGAACATAAGCATACATAAATACATAAACTGTAATGTAGATAGCATAACAAAAATATGCTTCCTAAAACCCCTTGACTCCTAATGACTGCGTGTTGTGTTGTTCTTACTCCTTAAATGTAGAGGCTTTACAAAACTTAGTCAAAATTGGACCTAGGGGACCCCATCCCAACAATCCCACTAACAATCAAGAGACTATGATTAGTTATATGTCAGGTTAAATATATATATATAATAATATATATATATATATAAATATTTAATTTATTTAATTATTTATTTACGTACCATTCATCAATAATAAATAATATAAGAATTTCCATGGGAATATCAATTTTTTCTTTTTTAATATTCCAAAGGGTGTCATATTTATGACGCCATATTTGTCGGATGCACAATGGAACCATTATATTTGTCCCCTATCCCTTCATCGTATTTCCACCATATAAATATCAGACACTGGTTGGATGTAGAATTGGGTTGTTAGATGTGGATTTTCAATGATCGATGGTCAGATGTCCCCAGTCGTATTTTCTACATGTTCATCAAACATCTAATGCCGCATCGTCGTATTTTTCTTGTCGAATTTTTGTACTGTTTGACGAGATATCATGGGACAAAACTGGTTAAATCCCAACAAATATCCAATTTTGAATCATCAGATTGCATGCCAGTAATTTGACACCTATTTTGTCGCATTTTGTTGGCTATCTAATGCCTCTTCCATTGCATTACATTGTGGATGTCATTGGATATTCGACGTTAATGGCATTAGAAATATGATGTATTATTTGTCCCCTGTCTTTCGATTATGGTGTCAACAATATGACTAAATATTTGTCTCTTGTCCATTGGTTACCTGAATAGGTCCTATTGACCATGTACATGTCAACAATTCCAAGAAGCAAAGTACAAAACAATGGACAATTGTTTTTTTGAGACATTGCCATCATTGTAATCCCAAAATTTGCAAAATTATTGTAAAAATGATTCTAGTATGACTACTAAGCCATGGAATAACACCTAGGTACGCCTTTGATTCTTAACAAAGGATTTCAATATAGGGAAGTTTTAACCTCACTATATCATTTGTGTTTATAAACAAAAATAATTAGCAAATTTTTTCTCCCAAGCATTCCCCAAATCTAGGGTGGAATCTCATGCTAAGGTCTTAGGTGAGTCCTAGTGCTATCGAGTCTGTGTAATTTTATCATACTAGATCATGTGCCTTGTGTCGCATAATTTGGTTGAGTCTAAGTGGTTGTGTCTATTGTAAAATTCTCCTTCTATGTGTTTTTATTGTAAAATCTCGATGTAAAAAATATTTTGGTGAATGGTTACACATAGTTAGACACTATTTCCAAAAATGTTTTAGAGGGTGAAAAAAATATGTGTAATCCCTTTTTAAGTCTTTTATTTAATTTTTTAGCAAAAATAAAAATAAATTAGCCATAAATTATAAAAAAATTGAGAGGAAACATGAATTACTCTTAAAGTGGAAAATTTATCATAAATTTTTTGAGGCTATTTTTCAAAGGGAAAAATTCAAGTCAAATTAAAAGCCTCATTTCCAAGGCAAAATGTCCCAGTCAAAAAATTCATTGAACCAAGAAGACTATTTCTCCAACAAATTGATTTTTTTGGACCAAGTGGATAATTATTTTGCACAATTTATGACGATTCTATTTTTGAAGATTCTCCAAAGGACTAGATGCACCTAGAAGTTTGATTTTCTCAATGGGTCGAAATTTATGGAGATTTGTGCAACAGTTATCAACGGATAAAATTATTTTGGCAAGATCAAGCTTGGGATCAAGTCAAACTAGTAGTTTTTTCAATTGGAGGGGTCTATAACTCTCATTTTTCTATATAAGGAAGCTATTTTCTCCTCAGAAAACAGAAAATGATGTATTGAGTAGAAATATTTAGCAAGTTTTGAGTCAAGATGTTGGATTCAATTTCTCTTTTGCACTAATAAAATCAAAGTCTTTTGGGGTCAATTCATGGTTTCCCTCATTTATGATTTATGGTATGTGTTAAATATGTTTTAAATATCTAATTTGTTCATTTGAATATTGTTATTTGACTAGTCATTGGTTGGATTACCTATTTGCACAGGTATCTTGCATTAGTTATTGGGCTAGAGAAAGCACTCTAAATGTAGTTTATCTAGTAGGTATCTCTAGATCTCCTGGGTTTATTGTGTGTATCGAACCCCTATGAGTTACTAATATTCCTTTTAAGTGTGCAGAGAAATCACTAGATTATTCAGCGCTTCGAAGCCCCATGTACATAGAATTTGAAGTTACTTCACCTTGTTTGCCTCCTTGGCTTATCTAACGATTTGTGTGTAGCAATTTGGCCGTGGTATAAAATTTAACAAAAAAATATTTCTCCACTAAAATTTTCTTCTAATTAAATTGTGCAAATAAAGTGTGATTCACTTATTAGAGCCTATAATTTAAATTTGTGAATATTGTAAATAATTTTGTAAAATTACTTCACTAACCCTTGTGTTTTGTCTTTCTAGTGTAAATAATTTGCTGAGTTTTTATTTTCAAATTTGAATTTTATTTATAAATAGTGGAGGATGTCTAGCATTTTGTGAATTTGCAGGTTTTTTATCACAAGATCAAAGGGAAAATTCAATTTTTGGAAGAGACAAGTCCTCACCTAGCTTAACTGTTAGGGTTTTGGTCACATATTCAACTTCAAGGGAGTCATCCAACCTTTTGGAGGAAGTCATTCACTCTATAAGGGTGGATCTAGCCTCTAGAGGACTTAATCTATAGAACCCAAGTCTCCAATCTTTGACTTCCATATCTTTTGTGGAGGTTGCTAGCCCTAGAGGGCTAAATTTCACTACAGAATCAATGTTTGGGAAAATATTTATCACTGAAGGGTTTTGAAAGATAGAATTCAGGATCAAATTACACTTTTTGTGGCTAAATCTAACTTGTTTTCTTGTCTAAAGATAGTTGAAGGCATTTTTGGCTTATTAGGCTTTGTCACATGCTTAATAGGCCTCTCCCATTCTAGCCATAGGCTTGATAAGGTTAAAAATCCCTAATCGTAGACCTAGAAAGGCCTAGGAACCTTAGATACATCTCTTGGAGGCTTAATAATTTCAATACAATTAATTTTTGGCACTAATATATTATGTTTGTAGGCTTAATACCATTTTTTTACAAGGGGTTTGAAGTGGTTTTTCATTAAATGATTTTTGTTGCAAGGATCTGATCCATATAGGCTTTGAAATTATTATTTTTTGGGTTAATAATTTGTTTTATAGGCTTGAGATCAATTTGCATATAGTTTTGTTGGCTTGAACTCTTACTAATTCATGATAATAGCTTATTATCCTTGGTCGCAAGACCTAAAGGCCTCTTTCACCTAGTCGTAGGGGTATTAAGGGCTTTTGTTCCTAGCTGCAACCCCTAAAGAGTCTCTAAGCCATAGTTGCTAGCATTTGGAAGCATAATTCATTGTTTAGGGATAATGTATTATGATTTCAGGTGTGTCTCAAGGGTTTGATCACTTGTTTGAGTCTCAAACACAATTTTGGATGGTTTACACTTGACCTATCAGTCATCTAGGCTTGGCCGCAGCCCTAGGAGGCTATTTTGTCCCTAGCTGTGAGGGTTTAAAGGCATGAGCTCATTATTTCAAAGGCTAACTTTGTAGTTGCAGGTGTTTGAAGAAGCTACATTGCATCTTTGAAGCCTATACATTACTCTTGGGTCACTCAACTTTGCATCTCAATCATTTGAGGAAGGCCTCTAGGCCTTCAAGGTCTACATTAAGCCTATTATCATCCTTTTTTTACTATCACAACACATGCATATATGAAATAAAACATACAATGACATAATCAATCTTAAATCTAACAATAATAAGCCTAAAACACCTAAAAACATCACTCTTAACTAGCAAAGGCTTAAATCATTGTTCTAGCTCTTATGCTCTTTTTTTTGTGATTGCCATGAAAATTCTAGAGGTTTGATTTAAAATTGCAATGGTATTTTCATGACTTAACATAGTCCTCCAGGCATCTAGAGTGATAATTTACATTGTCTCTTCTATATTTTTCATTTTGAAGGTTGATATTGGCATATAATATAATGTCATATATTGGTGAATAAGCTACAACTGTCTCATATTTTGTTGGCAGTGACATTTTTGAGGTATTTGAAAATCATAATTGGTTTATCTCTTCGATTGAGGATATCTTGTCTCATAACTAACCTTTTCTCCCATTTCTTCTCATTTTGCATGATTAGATCTCATTTTTCATACTTGTTTCTGGCATTGCAGATTTGAAATATTTTGTTGCATTTCATTTACTGGTATCACTGTTAGCATTCTCATCCTGTTTCCTATAGTTGGCCTCTCACAATTTTGTAAATCTAATAAGTGTGAAAATTCCAAAAACTAGAATCCTATTGCAACAACTCGAAATTATTCACATAATTGTTAATTTTATTTAACAATTTATTTTTTATTTGTTATGGAAAATATTGAATAAATCACACTAAAACCTACACAAATAAAACAACAGAAGAATAAATGTTGGAATAAAATTCTAGAACACACACATATAAAAACAACACAAATACTTTTAGACAAAAGTCCCTAGAAAAATCTAACTTGGGAAAACCGGTGTAGCAGATGAGGGTTTTATTATTATGCAACAATGAAAATCTTACTACAATATGTATGCCTAAAACTAGAAATCCACATCAATAAAATTTGGAAAAAATACTAAAGGAAATTCCTTTCTCCCACTGGAAATCTTTGGCATGACTTGCATTTAGCAAACTAGCCATCCAAACCCTAGTGTGAGCCTCTTTAGTGTTGCCTTTACGTTTTCTTCTAGGCGTGTGACTTGAAACTTCCTATAATGAAGTTATTTTGCCTTTAGATGCTGAGGAAATCACCTCTGTTGCCTTTGAGAACCTCTGTCTGGCCTCTATAACTAAGAACGATTTTTATCACTATCAAACCGATCTACCTTGTTGAAGATACTGCGCAGAGCCTATGCACTACCTCTCTGGGATAATTCGACCATCTTGTTGTTTCCTCTCTGGATCTGGAAATATTTCCTTCAGACTCACTGTCTCTGCCCCTCTCATACTACTTCTATCTCTAGCTCTCTGTTTGGCAACTGACTGCTGTAACTTTGGAAATTAATATACTCAAAAATTGAATCTCTCAAGTGTCTTCTCCATCACCACATCGACGGGGAAATGGATCTACTCAGAAATTGAACCTCTCAAATGTCTTCTCCATCACCACATCGATGGCCAAGATTAAAACATAATCGATGGCTAGGATCATCTCTAGATCGATACGTGTGAGTTTCTAGATGATTCTTGCCCTGACGTAATTAATAATGATTAATTAACCATATTCCCTAAGTTTAGACTTAGGGAATATTTAAAAACTAGTTAATAATCTAATTAAGTCATTTCTAGGCTGAAATTCCAAAAACTATTTCTGGGTTTCAGAGATCTCATGTATTCTAGACCCTCCATAAAATTTCAAGGCTATAACCCATCTGATGCTACAAAAACTAACACTCCCTCTTAGCGAGGATTGTGTTCTAGTGATACTGCATACCTTGTAGTAGCACCCTATCTCTGCATCATCTCATGTCACGTTGCTGGTGTTTGGCCATACTTCCCACCAACAATTAGTAACTCTGATATACACTGCATTTGTATTGTTACCGACCCTGTTGAACTGCTTCCAACACTTCATCTACACAACTTCCTCTAATCTGTTGCTACTGCAACCACAAC
This sequence comes from Pinus taeda, assembly GCA_000404065.3. Taxonomy (NCBI): domain Eukaryota; kingdom Viridiplantae; phylum Streptophyta; class Pinopsida; order Pinales; family Pinaceae; genus Pinus; species Pinus taeda. Next base: position 157,375 of record APFE030595380.1, on the reverse strand, counting down.
ATTTGCCACTAGAAAGTATCCAAAATACCGAATCAACTATTATCAGTATAATGCATTTGTCACCCAAGTCTTTGACTGCTTCTAGTGTCTGCACTGTCACTGAAGAATCTGCGTTGCAACTGAATTTTCACTGTGCTAACTGCACTACTGCCAACTCTGCACTGCACTCCCCAACATCTAACTGCTACTAGTCTCTACAACTATCACTCTGGCATTTGAATACATGATTTATCACTAATCCATCCTACTATTGCATATTGTGGGCCCTCGTAGTAAGGTATTGATTCATGAAGTGGACTCCTCAAGGATCCTACCCATCTGTAGTGCTATGGGGCTACAACACCATGTCACCCCACCTCACTCCTGGAGGTATATAAACAAACATGGTGAATTATTCCTCTAGATTGGAGGAAAACCTATCGATCTCTACTGAAGTTGCCTATTGGTCCTGTGTCTCCTCGTCCTTCTTCCTGGGAGGACGCTAGGTACTGTAGTGAACAATCTCACCACATATGAAGAACTTGACCTTCGAAAAATCCTTATTCTTCCTTTGCTCCCCCTATCCTTGACTGGGACCCTTATATGTGAGGGCCACATTCTCTTCCTCCTTCACCTGCTTCTGTCTGCTATTGTTGCCACTGATGGAGCTCTTTAGAAGAGTTCGCCTCAATTCCTCCTGCTGCAAGACAACCCATATGCTGCCCCAATTTGGTAGTTTGTCTCTACCCAATATTCTTTGGAAAAATACCTACTAGTCCTTGGAGACATTGTTGAGTGCCAATCTCATAAGCTCTTTAGTTTGAGGCACTACCCAATAGCTGACAACTAGTCCCAAACCTCCTGAATCCTTGTGAGGAAAGGGTTTATGCCTTCCCCCTTCTACATCTGGATAAGTCTCAGATTCTCCTCAAGGTACATCTTTCGTTGCTCAAAATTACCCTGATACAATGTGGCGAGAGCACCCCAAATCTAGTTGGAAATATCTTTTCCAACTATATGTGAAACAACATGATCCTGGAATCCATCTAGGATCAACTGTTTCACCCGTGCCATCTCCTTCTTGTTCTCTTTCGATTATCTGCGTCCATAGGAATTTCTACCTCTGCATCAATATATGCTTTCAAGTGAAATTCATTTATAAGGAAGGCCATCCTTGCCTTCTAGATGACCTAGTTGGAAGCTACATCCAATATGTCTTGATACAAAGTCCAATAATGGCCATCTCAATAAACTGTCGAAAAATTCCTCTTTCTTTCTACTTAGTTGCTACTTTGTTATTCACACTCCCTTCCAGAGTGAGAATATCTACTCACAACGACTGCTGATCTGCAAAGAAAAATTAAACTTCTCTACGTAGAAGTTCCCTAAGGAAAATTTTCCATCCGTGTGTGCTCTTATTCCTTGCACCCGACGTTGGCTCTGCTCTAGCAAACTACTACAAAAACCAATGTGTCTAGCTAGAGATATTCTCAACGAGAAATATGGGTTGTTCCCTCTACCTCTAGAATCACTTGGTCTAGTAGGATCAATTTTTTCTTCCCCTCACTTACAAAAATCGAACCTCCACAAGTAACTCAACCTCCTTGCAGAATGACTATGCAACCCTTGGGAATTTCGGCCTACTACCCACAATGAGCAGCGAAATTCCTTCACTTTTTCTCTATGAAATCTCAAGTTGGTAAACTGTGCTCTAATACCATATGAAAATTCCAAAAACCGGAATCCTTTTGCAGAAACTGGAAATTATTCTCCTAATTTTTAATTTTATTTAACATTTTATTTGTTATTTGCTACGACAAATACTGAATAAATCACACTGCAACCTACACAAATAAAATTGCGGAAGAATAAATGCTAGAAGAAAATGTACCACACACATAAAAATAACACAATTATTTTTGGACAAAAGTATCTGGAAAAACCAAACTTGGGAAAATCGGTGAAGCATATGAGGGTTTTATTATTATGCAACAATTAAAATATGAGTACAATTTGGATTCCTGAAACTGGAAATCCACAGAAGGAAAATATGGGCAAAATATTGAAGGGAAATTCCCTTCTCCCTTAGGAAATCTCTACCATGACTTGCCTTCAACAAATTGGTCATCCAAACCCCAGCATGAGCCTCTTCTTCATTGCCTCTGCACTATTTTCCACACGTGTGACTCGAAACTTCCTCTGATGAAGTCATTTTTCCTCCAACTGCTGTGGAAATCATCTCGCTGACCTTTTGGAACCTCTGCCCAACCTTTGGAACTGAGAACAATTTTTCTCACTAGCAAATCAATATGCCTTGTTGAGGCTACTGTGCTACCCCTTTGGTATAACTCAGCCTTCTTGTTGTTTCTTCTACAGATCTGGAAATATTTTCCCCTGATTCACTGTCTTTTTCCCTCTCACACTGCTTAGATCTCTAGATCTCTCTCTCGAATTAATTGTCACTACTCTGGAAATCAATCTACTCTTAAATTGAACCTCTCAAGTGTATTCTCCATCACCACATTGACCTCCTCTTATAATCCTTTGTTGGAGCACCAACGACCAACATTAAAACATAATCGATGGCTATGATCATCTATGAATTGATCTGTGTGAGTTTCTAGATAATTCTCGCCTTGAATTAATTAATATTGATTAAATAATCAGATTCCCTAAGTTTACACTTAGGAAATATTTAAAAACTGATTAATAATCTAATTAAGTAATTTATAGGCGAAATTTCCAAATATGATTTCTCAGTTTTGGAGATCTCATGTATTCTAGCCTCTCCACAAAATTTCAAGTCTAGAACACATGTGATGCTACAAAAACTAAAATTAAGTGATAAGAGGATATTGTTATCATTGCATTGTGCTTGTAGAATATTGATCTTTCTCTTGTTCCTATTTGTTACATTATAAGTAATAGGAATTATGATAAGCACATCTGCTTCATTGAATAATCTTGAATTTCTTTGTAAGTTTCTATTGGAATTCTTGTAATCTTGTGCTTTGAGGTTAATTTTAATACTCTTGATTGTAAGTGGTATTAATTTTTCATCCTAAACCATTGAAACATAATTATATTTAATTAAAGAAAGTTAATTCCATCATCATTTGCATCTTCATTCTATATTAGAAGGGCACATTTAAAATTTTACCTCGAAGCATAAGCTTGGTTGATAGAGATTTATGGCCACCTTCTTCACTAAATTTGAGAAGTTAAAACCCCATTCATGGTTAACACAAGTGAACTTGCAGTTATTTTGTGTGCAATCCCATGTACGAATGAAGGCACTTGGGTGGTTAGAGGTCCTAGAGAGGTATTGTTAATGAGAGCATAGCCTCCTTCCTCGACAATTCTTTCTACATCTTGTTTTTGAATATCTTCAAAATAATTGAGGAGAGGGTTTCACATAGAATAGGCATCTAACTAAAATTTACCAAGATCTTACATTTCACATTAGATTAGATCTTGCATTTCATCTGGGATATATTTTTCATCTCATCTTGTAGATTTGTATATCCAGTAAATTGATATATTGATCTTTGTTTTGCAAGTATTATCTAATTTCAAGGCACTGTTCTATCAACAAAATATCTTAAATAGTCTAATTGTTGTGCTTATAAATCTTGCTTTCCATCTAACTTAATCAAGTTGCTATGATATTCATTTGTATCTCCTAAAATTGTTGTTTCTCAACAATTTCCTCGCCATTTTTCGATCAAGGACTACCCACCTTAGATTGCCTTAGGAGATAGCTCAAATGGAGTGGGCATGGATTAGCATGAAAACCCCTGCCCTGAGCGTTGTCGCATTTAATGTACAATTAAGGTGACAATAGCTCCTTGTGTCGGATATCTAATGGTCATTTTTTCCCATCATATTTTTGGACTGAGCATAATTGACTAGCATGGATATCGAGGTTCATCAGAGTGACGACACAATTACATCTAATAACTAACGATTAGCGGTCGGAAATTAGTGCACTATGCAGTAGTGAGTGATTAGTTTAATGAGTTAATATTGATCGATGGCTTGATTAATTGAACATGGAGGAGAAAGAGATGGGATCTAACATTGATACTTTGTAATAAAAGATTTAATTTCTCTTAGCCCCACTATTATCTTCCCCTCTTGTGAAACTGTATCTCTTATCATGCTTTAGGAGTAGCTAAACCATTCTATATTATATTTCAACATAAGTTTTTACATATATTGAACCTACAATTAGCAATCCTACCACATGTTCCATAAAATAATATTAACAAAATAAATGTCTAACCATTCACTACTTAGGCCTTGTCCATGGAATCAAATCTATAAACTATTGTGGATTTTCCACTAGACAATCCATCACAATAGATCTGATGAAATTATACAAAATCCAAAATCTACAATATGGGGATTAATTTCTCCTTATATTTATGGATCCATTAATTATTGTGTTATTCGTATGCATGCTATAGATAAAATATGTAGAAAATAGAAAACAATGAAATAAAACTCATAAAACACAATTGGCACAAGATATAACTTGGGAAACCCTTTCAAGAGAAAAACTAGTTGGAAGTTGAGGTTGCTCTATTGTCTTTCTCTAAATGGAAAATGGATGCAAGTACACAGAAGTGAGACTTATGGCGGATAGACTACTATACTACACTAAACCACTCAACTTTCTCTTTCCCTATACACTCTTTTCTACTCTTCTCATCCATGGAACAACATTACCTCGAATGGAATTCCACTGCTTTTCCTCCTAGTGGCCTAGTTATAACACAACCTGATAGCCTATAGTGGTTATTTTGACTCCTTAAAATATTAAATATAATTACAATATGGAATCTTCTAGAGTCTTCTTCAGCATGATAATGTGGCTAGCCCCTTTTTCCATGAATATTTGGGGTTGACATGGCATCCCCTCAAATTATGGTGGTCAAAATAGGAAGGTAACTTTTGAGTCACAGTTTTTTCATATGAACTCTGACTAAGGCGGTTCTTGTGTATAATTGTTCTAAGATGTTATGCACATAAGAAATAATTTTTTACACTCATAAAATTCCATTTTATGCCTGAAACTACTCCTAAAATATTTCAAACCCCAATTTTCCAAGCTAGGTCCCATCGGTAAAAATGGTCATGTAAGAAAATTCCTCCACTTTTTCCACTCTAAAATCACCAAGATATATGAAAAGTAATATAATGACTGGATTTGTTCCCAAAAATATTATACTAAATTATATGAGGGAATTATTCATCCACCCTACCTCAGGTGTACCATTTAGCCTTGTTTGGAAGTTATCCTTTCAACCCAATCTACTAAAGGTCATGCTACTCTTGTCTTGTAATTATGGACCTACTCTCCAAAATTGTATCCTTTGTCAAATATACTTGAGCATCTAGTGCCAAAACTCTACAAAAGGTAGAACTTGTTCCTCTTCTTGTTCTAGCATGGAAAGCTCATATAGTTTCATATTATCTACATTCACAACCAAGTCAATGCACCTGTGTCGGGGTAGAATGAGTATATAGGAATTATCTCCCTCTTTTCCCAGTATCTCAAGGGAGACATATCACATATCCTTGATTTTCTTACTAGGACCCTGTAATCTCTCCTTGTTCAACTGTAACTATTATCACTCCAAGAAACTCTCCTAGGTTGTAGCTTGGAGATGCCTGGTAACATATAATCTTCAATATTGTTCTATGAACTATTGGAATAAATGATGGTTTGGATCAAGTTACATAACCATTTTAGCTTTGTTTTCACTCAATGTATGCATGAACACTCTCACCAATACAAGGCTTTGGACCACTAATGCTCAATAAGCTATAAACTCAATGGATAGATGGAGAATACTGACTATACCAGCAGATTGTGTATATAAACATACATCAATGGCTAGCTACATGCAGCAAAAGAGAATACTGACTATACTGGTAGATGCATGTATGACCACATATGGATGGCTAATTACAGGCAACAAAGAAGCTTGCAAATTTAATATATCAAAGCAGGGATAAGATGACAGTTATCTGGCCCTAGACACGAAGAGAACATGAACAAACTGTTCAAGTGCAAGCATAGAACAACAAAGAGAATGGGCATTGAACATATAATGGCAAAAGAAGCTTATATTGCTAGAATGAAGATGAGAAGCTTGAATGAACAGAGGAGGAACAATCTCCAAAGGTTGAACCCCTATTACATCTTTGTTTCAGCTATTTATAGCCTGTTTACAATGCTCCTGAGCTCTCTAGAAGGCTCAGAGTATTAATCTGCCTGATATGCATTGTTAACTAGTTTGATGCCCTCTAGGCAAGCATGGGATCATATTTTTATAATTTGACAACAGAGTAATTGATTTTAGATATTTTTGATGGCCTGTTGTGCTGTATGGGAGTTTTTCTATGCCATAGGTGCTCCATAACATTTTTTGGTGTGGTTGTTGCGCTGTCTAAGCTCCCTGAACTTTCTGTTTCAGGCTGTAGCATGTTGCGGTGTCCATGATCACTTTCTAGCCTCTGTCCCTGTCTCCCAGCCTCTGTTAGGTAATGGAAAGGGTTTGTTACACTGAAATTTGTCACCATGACTATCTGCAGTTAATATGGCTCCATCAATAGTCATATTATCCTCCTTGTCAAGCCTTATACCTCTGCTCTCCATGTCAAACTTCAAAAAAGAGAGAAAGTCATTAAAAATCATGTTTATCTCTGGGTACGCAGGTTCTCTCTACCTTGCCTGCGTGTACGCATCCCAAGCTCATTGTACCTACGTACTTGTACGCTCTGTAAGTCAAGGGATGGTGCGTACTCCTGTAAAGGTCAAAAGGCGCGAGTTTCATCTTTAAAAAGTTACTTGTGGTCACTTCTAGAGCCTTCTAGAAGAGTGTTTGACGTGTATTGAGCGCCTCCAGATGGTTCAGGCATCCCTATGATAGAGGAACTTATCCCATCAAGAGAGGAGCTACCCCATCCAAAAGAGGGAGTATCCCATTGATGTTGGACCTGAATAACTTCCTCTAGAACACTATAAATACAGGCATTGGGCAAAAGGAGGAGAGGGTGAAAGCTGAACATTCCAAAGGGTAGATGCTGCTGGAATAAGGACTTCCTTTTAGAAGCTTGTGAGGAGAGATTACCATCCTTTCTTGTTTCATTTGGAAGTGGTGAGCTTGTCAAAGTAGAGGAAAATCTTGCTGGACCCTGGGAGGAACTTGCACAACACCAAGGCTCAGGTTGTAATGGTTTCTTTTTTGTTTCCTTAATACAAATAAGTCCATTCTTCTCAATGATTTGTTGGTAATGAATTGTTTCATATACTCCTTGGTCTATATGTTGAATATGCTTTGTTTTATGGAATATTCAGGTGTTATGTAATCGTTTGATTGTTAGTGTATGCAGGTTTCAAAGTGAAGGAGGAGC
>APFE030595380.1:118127-130174 GCA_000404065.3 Pinus taeda | reverse complement strand
AAGTAGAGGAAAACTCTTGCTCGACCCTGGGAGGAACTTGCACAACACCAAGGCTCAGGTTGTAATGGTTTCTTTTTTGTTTCCTTAATACAAATAAGTCCATTCTTCTCAATGATTTGTTGTTAATGAATTGTTTCATATACTCCTTCGTCTATATGTTAAATATGTTTTGTTTTATGGAATATTCAGGTGTTATGTAATCATTTGATTGTTAGTGTATGCAGGTTTCGAAGTGAAGGAGGAGCTCATCTAGATCGACGAGGCTAGACTGCTACAAAAAGCGTTGGACTTCAGGTAGGATCGAAAAACACTTGGTTTCTCATAGGATAATGCATGTTTAGAGAAGGATTGCTCTTAATTGTCTTGTTTGTCACTAGAGAGTCTTAGACTCCAAGGGAGGTTAGTTTTGTCAGCAAAAATAACTCTTTCCGCATGACAGGGTCCGCGTGCCTTTGTTTTCTCTTCATACTGAAATCAGTGATTGTTTTTGTTATAAACAAAAACACAACAAATACTGTGAAATCCCACCTTTCTCTGTCCTTTTCGGACTTCAAAGGTCTTCAAATATGATTTAATTATCTAATGGGTCTGGCCTTGCCGCCATTGGAAGTCGCATTTATCCAGGCATGTGTATTTCCTTTACATAATGAAATATGTGAAAACACTGAAAAATGCAGGAAAACTGCTTTGGACAAACTTCAAATTTCATATATTCCACTTCCTGGATCCTTTCGGCTCTGGTACTCATCGCAATCGCATTGGAAAATGCTCCCTTCGTATTTTCGTTATACAACGAAAACAAATGAAACACATTAAAATATGGGCTTGCACAGATCTCAAAATATATGTATTTTTATCCTGAAACCCTCTCGAGTCCGGGATTTATCGCATCGGCACTGTCCCTTGTTCCCTTTGTTATTTTGTTAAAATAACGAAAAACTACAAAAAAACATTGAAAAATCTTGGGCGCGGATCTCAAAATATATGAATTATCGCATATAATTACGTCAGGTCCAACCTCTTTGGTCGCACACATGTAGGTGCATAGGCCCTGCCCTTGGTATAGTGTCAATGCGGTACAACGATGCGATCCGATTTCAATCACTGATCGCTCAATGCTCGGGCCTTATATATATATAGATATATAACGTAGCATATGTTCCCCGCGAATGCAACCCGCTGATCCGATCATCGGCGAACCCTGGTTGGCGGTGTCTTGCACCTGCCTTTAGACTATTCCCTATGCTCGACTGATTGCGATTAGCCGCCTAGATCTGGGCCGTTGATCGGCCAGATCTGATGGTTGTTGTTCATTCACTATTTAAGCCTGCGTCTGTGGGTTTTTTCATGGTTTTTAAGCATTTTTTCCTCCCGATAATGTATTTCTGCCCTTCCAAGGGCTCTCTTGCACGGATTTTGATCATTTGGTGATCTCTGAGCAAAAATTGAAGATTTCAAGGGCATTAATGGATCCGTTGGAATGTTTTTAAGTACATTTGGAGACTTTTAGAGCCTATATGGATTAATTTATGGGCCTTTTTCCAGCAAAGCTAACACTGGCTCCTTCTGGGGATGAAATCCTCCTTGTGAGGTTTCAAGGATCACAAATGAATGCCTTTCCTAAAAAACAAATTCAAATCTTCCTTCTAGTGTTCCATTGGGCATGGAGTCTATTTTGTAATGAAATAAAAACTAGAAAAACATATTTACAATGACAAGGCTTTAAAGCCTTAAACGAAATAAAGTTTCAAGAACCGCCCATTTATTGGGTTGCCAAAAGTGTCTTCTCCTTCTAGATTGTGCATAATGAATGTATTGTTCTGCTGAATTTGAGAGATGAAAAATGGACCTGTCCATAAGGAGTCAAACTTGCCATGGTTACCTTTATTTTCCTTAAATGTATCCCATTTAAGCACCCAATCACCAACTTGAAAATTGTCCACTTTTGCCTTCCTGTCAAAGGTTTCTTTGATTTTCTTCTGATGAGATTTTGACTTCTCAACCAGCTGCTCTCTGGTCTGTTGTAGTTCAACCAGGTTATTCATTCTTCTTACCATATCATTCTCTTCATCTTGTTCTTCTTTCAAGAACTTAGCCACAGGGATAATGAGTTGGATGGGGAAAACAGAATTAGTGCCATAAACCAATTTGAATGGAGAATTCCCTATGGACTTTTTGATGGTAACTCTATCAGCCCATAGTGCAAACTTTAGCTTTGAATCCCAACGCTTTTTTTTGTCCTCTAACAGCTTTTTGATTACCCTTACCAGACTTTTGTTAGATGATTTTGCGAGGCCACTACCTTGAGGATAATATGAGGTAGAATGCACCACTTGAATGCCCATGGATTCAGTCATGTCCACCAATTCTTTTGCCTTGAAAGTTGCTGCATTATCAGTGACTAGTTTGGTTGGGCAACCAAATCTTGTGAAAATATTCTCATTCAAGAAATTTATGACAACTTGATGATTGGCATTCTTAGTGGGTATAACCTCAATCCACTTGGTGAAATAATCATTGGCTACTAAAATCCATTTATGGTGGTCACTGGAATGTGGGTTGATCTCACCTATAAAGTCCAAGCTCCACTGTTGGAAGGGACCATTGACATGTATTGGCTTCAAGGGTAGAGATTTTAGTTGTTGTCTTCCTGTAAACCTTTGGCACTTGTCACAAGATTTTACAAAAGAAAACACATAAGAAAACATAGTAGGCCAATAATATCCAATCCTCAAGATTTTGTGAGGTGTGGTTTTCCAATAATGATGCCCTCCACAGATGCTAGAATGGAACTGGTGTATGACTTCCACATATTGTTCTTTATCTAGACATCTCAAGAGGATTCCTGATGGGTCTTTCCAATAAAGCAATTTTTTTATCAATATAGAATTTGGCTGATCTGAGTTTAATGGAACGAGCTTGACTTGAGCTAAGCCCTATAGGGACTTCTAGATTTTGCAAAAAATGAACTTTGTTGTAATACCATTCACATGTGGCTATATTTTCAGCCAAAGACTGATTCTGCTTTTGCTCTTCTACTGCTCCCTCTATCTGCTCATCATCTGAATTAAGACTCATGGAATTTATATCTAACAAGCTACAATTTTCTTCAACCATAAGTTTAGCCAAGGCCTAGCCTTTGACAAGCTCAGTGGGCTTCACCTCTATGTTAAAATCTATGAATTTTGTAATCCATTTAGCTCTCTTCCCATCAATATCTAGCTGAGTTAAGACATCTTTTACTAAAGCTGAAGGTACATATGCAACTACTTTGGAATGCAGAATATAAATTTTGAATGCCTTTAAAGACTTTATGAGAGCATAAGCTTGTTTTTCAATAAGGTCATACCTTAGTTCAACATCCCTTAAAGTTTTGCTGAAAAAGGCCATGGGGTGCTCTATGCCTTCATCATTTTTCTGCAACAGAACTGCTACAAGTGTATCATAAGAGGCAAAAGAGCAGATACAAAACTCCTTAGTGTAATCTGGGCTGATTAGAGTGGGAGCCTCCATGATAGCTCGCTTGATGGCTTCAAAAGAGCTTCTTGAAGCATCTGTCCATTTTATTTCTGCTCCTTTCTTCAGCATGGAAGTGATGTGCTTTACAAGCTCTGCAAAGTTTGGAATGAACCTCCTTATGAAGTTAATCCTACCCAAGAAGGATTTAATGTCCCTTTTTGACCTTGGTATGGACAATGTCTAAATGGCTTGAACCCTTGCTGGATCAATCTTCACGCCTTCAGTAGAAACAATATGTCCCAGAAGTTTGCCTTCTTCTAGAGCAAACTGTGAATTCTTTGGGTTTACTGAAATTCCAAAATGTCTGCACTTTAGGAAGACCTTCTTCAGATGTTGTAAATGATCTTTGTGGCTGCTGGAGAAGACATTTATGTCATTAAGATAAATAAGGACAAACTTGTCCTTCTCTCCCACGAAGGCTATATCCATGGCCCTCTGAAAATTAGCCCCAACATTCATCAGTTCGAAAGGCATCTTGGAGTACATGAAAGTGCCCCAAGGAGTAGTGAAGGTGATCTTTTCCTAATCTTCAAGATGTACAACAATATGATTGTAACCTGAAAATCCATCTAAGAAAGACATGACTCTAGCCCTTGAAACTCTTTGCAGCAAGTGTTCCATCTTAGGCAGGGGATAGTTATCTTTTTTAGAGCACTTGTTAAATTTCTGAAGTCGACTCAAAGCCTGATTTCTCGTTTTTTCTTTCTCACTACCTCAATGTTAGCTATCCACTTTGAATACCTTAGGGGAACTATGATTTTGGCATCCAACAACTTCTTGATTTCTTTCTCAATCAAAGGCAGTAAGAGAGGGCTGATAGGTATTAATTTCTTCTTAAAAGTGGTGGTGCTTTTTCCTAGTGGGACCTTATGCTGAATGATGTTCATATCATAGGTTTTGAGATCACTGTATTCCTAGGCAAAAATATCAGTGAATTGCTTCATGAGGGTGCGATACTTGGAATTCTGGGCAGAGGACAATTTAGCGAACAAATTTATGTATTTCAGATGGGCTGGGCTTCCTATATTGTGTTTACAAACAACAGACTCATTTTTTTGTTTCGGAAGGCGTATATGGCACATCATTTTGATCGAAAAACTTTTCTAGAGGCACTAATCCTTTTGGTATATGGTTACTAGGGATCTGGACGATGCTTCCTCAGCCGATCTCATTTTTTAACTTGGACTGGCTGCATTCTTCCTTGGTTTCATTTTATTAGTCGATGTGCTTTTCAAAAAATTCCTCCACGACTTGAAAAAACCTGTTAATTTCCTCATCATCTTAAAAAACTCTCCAATATTTGACATTGTTAGGCAGAGACAGACTGTATTTTACTTGAACTTCATATGTCAATTTAGGAGGCAAGGGAGGAATAAACATGCTAGTAGAGACAGCAAGGGAGTCGACAAGCTGGTTCTTCATTCTTGGAATATAAGAAACACTGAAATCATTGAAAGAATCCTAAGCCTCCATACCTCATCTCTGTATGTTTTCAGCCTTGGGTGCTTAGTTTGGAAAGTTTTATTGACCTGTTGAATGATGAGGTCTACATCTCCAAACACATTCAGGCCCCTGATACCCATTTCTTTAGTAGCTTTTAAGCCCAGAATCAAAGATTTGTACTCTACTACATTGTTTGCGACCTAAAAGTTTAATTTGAAAGATAAATGAATATATTCCTATGCTGGGGACACAAGGACTACACCTACCCCTATAGCTTCTTTAGAGAAAGACCCATCAAAGAAAATATCCCAAATCTATGGGCCTTCTTCTTCAGCGATTTGGCAAACTGGTTTTTTAAGCTACGTGGAGGCCAACTAGGATTCTTCAATATGGAGAATACATGCTCCAAAATCAATGTCAACAACATAGATGGGATGATTAGTAGGGTTCTTCTCATTGCTAATGATATAAGCCAACTGTGCCTCTCTATATAATCTCTTGCTCTCACCTCCAAAAACTAGGACAGTAGCATAGGACAAATCATTTTGTAATGATCCACCTAATCTCTTGATCCATCCTCTGAAAAGTAACATGCCAAACTTGGGAGGTACATCAACTACCACAATATCCATGATCATGCTTTTCATAGGCAACTGAGACAAAGTGATGGCTAGGTCCTTGATTAATCCTAGACATTTCACCTTTCTAGAGTGAAAAGAAAATAAGTCATGATATGGCTTAGTGATATCAAGACCCAACTCATCCATGATAGCCTTGGGCATTAGATTATGGCTGGCTCCAGTGTCCAAAAGGTAGTTGTGAAGGATTTTTTCATGAATAGTCAGAGACATAGAATGATGGGGATCTGTCTTCACAATTTTCAATCATTGGGCTCATAATAACAGTTGGCTTGTCATCTTGCATATTTACATAGTCAGTGGAGGCTTGGATGGCTTTAGGCTAAAGGGAATCGAGGATAGATCTTTTGAAGGACTCATTCTTCACTAGTTCAATCAGAGGCATAGGTATTCTTAGCTTCTAAATTTCTGATTGAAAACTGAAAGGAGAAGGAGACTTGTCAAGGCCTCTTACCTCATGAGCTGGAGCTTTGAGGATGATTGGATCAATTGTTGATTGTTTTTTCTTATTTTCTTGTTGTACTACAGGGACAACAGTTCTTTGAACAGAAGTTTCCTTGGCATTATTTATCTTTGACCTCAAATTATATCTTTGTTGATCTACAGTTTGTAGAATAGCTTCACCATCCCATTCTTGGCTGATCTGGGCATTACATAATGACTTTTCATAGGCAGCTGAGGTCAAAAAGGAAGAATTGCCTTTGTCTTCCAGACAATGGATATCATCATCTTCTTCAAACTGCTCTTCTTCCATGATTGCATTTTGAAAAGGAGCCTTCACCCTTTGGTCTTCATTAGTATCTTTGTTTCTTTGTAAAATCTGCAACTGCTCATTGGTTCTTATGTATGGATTTGGATTTGGATTTTTAGGTGAAAAGGTATTGGGCACTTTTCCTTTCCCCGGGTGCTGATCAACCTCCAATTTAGAAATTTTAGAGGCTAATGACTTGATCATTTTGGTCATTTTGTCTATCTTAGGATCAGAGAATTATGATGACTCACCCCTCTGTCTTCTTCTATCAACATTTCCCTTAAGCTTCTCTGCAGCCATGATGTTTGATTCCACTTCCAAGGTTGCATCCTGCATGTCAGCTAAAGTAGCACATCGCCTCTCTCTCAAGAATAGGTAGAAGTCAGAATCAAAAGCACTGGCATAGGTGAGTTTAGCAGAGGTGGTAGTGGGTTTTACTTCAGCTTGTATCTTGTTGTACATATGGTTAAACCTATTATTAAAATTAGACAGAAACTCACCATTTCCCCTCTTTAAGTTCCCAAACTTAGTGTGGTAGTAGAGGAGATCCTTCTTATCCCCCTAATGTTTTAGGAATGCATCATTGAAAGCTTCAATATCTGCTATAGATCTTAGGGTTAGTTCATTGAACCACTTTCTAGCCTCTCCATCTAGGCTTTGGACAAAGACTCTCATCCACACATCATCTTCACTAATGTCCAGATTATTAGCATAGCTATAGAATGACTCAAGATGTTCTTCAGCAGTAACATCTTCAGTCCTAGTGAACTTAGGCCTATATTTATGATATTCTCTAGTAGGCATGGAATTCAAAGGAGTGGGCAGTATTAGAGGTCCATACCTAGTAGCAATGATTCTTTCCATTTTGGTAGGTGCCTGTGGACTTGCCATAACTGTGGTGGGTACAAGAGTACTAGCTGCCTGAATGATAGAGGGCTAAGGAGTGACTGACAGGACTAAAGGAGTATGATGGATAGGTGGTGAGGTTTCCTTTGGGCTTAAAGCAAAAGGAGAACCTAAAGAAAAAGGAGCTTTATGAATCTTTGAGAGTTTTTCTTCACCGCTAGTATTAGATGCTATACTCTCAACATGTATTTGTTCTATTACAAGACTTTCTTGAAGAGATATAGAAGATTGTTTAGGTTTACCTGAACCTGATGCTCCTTTCTGCAATACCTTTCTCTCTTTGATGATTTTTTCAGGGTCAGGCACTGGGTCAGCTTGTAGCTTCTGAGGATTTCTCTGAGTATGCCTCACAAACTGAGCCAGAACTATGAAGTGGAGTCGCCAAGAGGTTTGGCCTCCAATAGAGTCACCAGATAGATAATTACAACCAAAAAAGTTCCCAGACGTTATCTATCATCAAAGGTGGATCTATGTCGTTTCCTAGGGAAGCCGAGCTTCAGTTTCCTCTCCCCGGAAATGGCGCCAATTATGTTATCACTCCAAGAAACTCTCCTAGGTTATAGCTCGGAGATGCCTAGTAACATATAATCTTCAATATTGTTCTCTGAACTATTGGAATAAATGATGGATTGGATCAAGTTAGATAACCATTTCAGCTCTGTTTTCACTCAATATATGCATGAACACTCTCACCAATACAAGGCTTTGGACCACTAATGCTCAATAAGTTATAAATTCAATGGATAGATGGAGAATACTAACTATACCAGCAAATTGCATATATAAACATACATCAATGGCTAGCTACAGGCAGCAAAATAGAATACTGACTGTACTGGCAGAAGCATGTATGACCACAGATGGATGGCTAGTTACAGGCAGCAAAGAAGCTTGCAAATCTAATATATCAAAGCAGAGATAAGATGACAGTTATTTGGCCCTAGACACAAAGAGAACATGAAAAAACTGTTCAAGTGCAAGCATAGAACAACAAAGAGAATGGACATTGAACATATAATGGCAAAAGAAGCTTAAATTGCTAGAATGAAGATGAGAAGCTTGAATGAACAAAGGAGGAATAATCTCAAAAGGTTGAACCCCTATTACATCTTTGTTTCAACTATTTATAGCCTGTTTACAATCCTCCTGAGCTCTCTAGAAGGCTCAGAGTCTTAATCTGCTTGATATGCATTGCTAACTGATTTGATGCCCTCTAGGAAAGCATGGGATCAATTTTTTTTGCTTCTGACAGCAGAGTAACCGATTTCAAATATTTTTGATGGCCTACTATGATGTCTGGGAGTTTTTCTATGCCAGAGATGCTCCATAACGTTTGTTGGTGTGGTTGTTGTGCTGTCTGAGCTCACTAAACTTTTTGTTTCGGGCTGTAGCATGTTGTGGTGTCCATGATCACTTTCCAGCCTCTGTTCCTGTTTCCTGGCCTCTGTTAGGTAACGGAAAGGGTCTACATGCCTTTGTTTTCTCTTTATACTACAATCAATGACAATTTTTGTTATAAACAAAAAACACAACAAATACTAAGAAATCCCGACCTTCTTTGTCCTTATCAAACTTCAAAGGTCTTCAAATATGATATAATTATCTATTGGGTCCAGCCTTGCCGCCATCACAAGTCGCATTCGGTTTGGCCTGTGTATTTCCTTTACACAATAAAATATGTGAAAACACTGAAAATTGCAAGAAAACTGCTTTGGGTGGACTTCAAATCTCATATATTCCACTTCTCAGACCCTTTTGGGTTCAAGGCTCATCGCAATTGCACTGGCCAATGCTCCCTTCGTATTTTCATTATACAATGAAAATACATGAAATACATTAAAATATGGCTTCCGCGGATCTCAAAATATATGTATTTTTATCCTAAAACCCTTTCGGGTTCGGGCTTTATTACATCGACACTGTCCCCCATTCCCTTTGTTATTTCGTTAAAATAATGAAAAACTGCAAAAAGCATTGAAAAATCTTGGGTGCGGATCTCAAAATATATGAATTATCACATATAATTACGTTGGGTCTGGCCTATCAGGTCGCACACATGTAGGTGCATAGGCCCCACCCCTTGGTATAGTGCCGATGAGATACAACGATGTGATCCGATCGCAATCGTTGATCGCTTAATGCTCGAGCTTACATATATATATATATATAATATATATATATTAATATATATTATATATATATAATGTTCCCCGCGATGCGACCTGCTAATCCAATCATTGGCGATCACTGATCAACGGTGTCATGCGACTGCATTTAGACTGTTCCCTTTGCTCAACCGATTGCGATTAGTTGCCTAGATCTGAGCCGTTGATTGGCCAAATCTGACGGCGGCTATTCATACATTGTTTAAGCCTGTGTTTGTGGGTTTTTCATTATTTTTAAGCATTTTTGCCTCCCAATAGTGTATTTCCACCCTTCCAAGGGCTCTCCTCTTGCACGGATTTTGATCATTTGATGATCTTTGAGAAAAAATTGAAGATTTCAAGGGCATTAATGGATCCATTGGAATGTTTTTAAGTAAATTTGGAGACTTTTAGAGCCTATATGGATCAATTTGTGGGCTTTTTGCTAGAAAAGCTAATAGTAACCATAATCTATTTCCTGACTTGAAGGAATTTTTTGTTTTGTTTTGATCATGCCTGGTCTTGTATTTATCCTATGACTTCTATAGTTTTTCTTGTACCTATAAATGGATTTCTAGATCTTCTCAACATTTGTTTCTACCCACAAGGCATCCCTTATAATATTTTCCTCACTCCTTTCTTCCCATATGCAATAACCAGAGGTGAAGGTGGAAATTATCCAAAACAAGTTTTAAATGGGGACTTACCAATATAGGTTTGGACTGCTTTTTTATAATATTGTTGCATATATACTATATTTTCTTGAAAGTATTCAAATGCTTCTAATTATAACCCCTCAAAAGTTTCACCAAATTTCAGTTGACCACTATTATTTTTCCATCTTTTTTGTGGATGGAATGCGATAGATCTCCTCAACTTCATGTCCATCTTCTCCCAAACTGTAGTCCAAAATGCACTAAGAAATATTGTGTCCCTTTATAAAATGATGCTCTTTGGTATCAAAAGTGCATTCATACTTGTCCAAAGAAAAAAATTGTTTCTTATTTCCCATTAATTTTATTTTTATAGGAAATTAGAACACTCATCTTGTTGAACTTGTCAACTACCACAAACTATTAAAAATAACAACAATAAATTCCAATTTAACTTGTCCTCGAATTAAATTGTGAATTAAAATTTTAGTTCTATTCTCATAGAAACTTGTAATAGTTAATTAAGTTAAATTGAATTATTTGACTTAGGAAATTTGAGTTGGAAGTCTATCCAGAGTCATGTAGAGTGAACCAGGTTGAGTTTTTTTGAGTTGTAATTAGATAACTCAGTCTAACTGAGTTATAGTCAATTAAACTAGTTCTAACTGTTGAAGGAACTAGTATAGGTATAGTAGTGGAGTAGTGCACCAGTTTATCACTAGTACCAGAATCATTAATTGAATATTCACTCATAAATAACTCATCCATGTCAGTTCAGAGGAAGACCCAGTTGAGATTAGAGTTCAGGGAAAATGTATTATTAGTTGTATAATTTTTTTGAGTTGTACATATGGTGCATGCAATTAGTTGAGGACCTATGTTTGGATTGTGTAGTTATGGAGAATGGATTTCCCAACTAAATATGGGATGATCCTCTTAGTAATTGCACAAGGAAGTAGGGGCTTGGAAGGCAACAAAATTGGCTAAGTGTTGGCTTGAGCTGGCTTGTGAGGCAGAGAGTTAGATTGTACTAGTGCAAGAATTGTTCGGGACAAACGATAATTGTATTTTAATCTCACTTCTTCTGGTTAATGAAATATAGATAGTCAAGACTTTTAGAAGTTGCTTTCCCGAGAGAAATATTGTGTTATGTGCGATTGATATTCTTCCTTTTGTTTTTATTTTTTTCATCGATCAATTTTGGTTTCTGCTGAGAAGAGTAGGGTAGATTCTTATCTTGTGTTTTAGAAAATCACATAAGCTGTTGAATATACAGTAAAAATATACACAAATAGGTAGTCATGTGCCTTCTTAGGTGTTGGTAAACCTCCCAGAAAGTCCATCAAAAATATTTTGAAAGGATGAGTGGTTACAGGAAAGGGATGATATACACTATGTTTTTGTTACTAGGCTTGTTGTTACAACAAATCATGTATCCTCTTATGAACCTAACGACCTCTTCTTGTATCCTAGGCTAATACACATACCTCTGCAAGTTCGCCATTATCTTCTGTATGCCAAAGTTCCCTACAACCTTACAGGTTGAGCCTCTCTGATTAGCTACAATCACTCGCCTTTATGAACACATAACTTATTTATCCTATAGAGTAACCCATCCTAGATATGGCAGTCAAATGTTTTGTGACCATCGTGCACATGAATCTAGCTTTATAACTATTGAAACACCTCCTTGAAGTCCTCATCCTTTGAATTTGCCTCTCTGTATGTAGGTTTTAACCCCGTACAGAAATTACCTGCATACGAATTCTAAATCATAGGAAAAATAAAAATGCGAGAGCATAACACATAAAACACATATACACAGAGATTTCCCACTGGATCTCAAAACCGAGACTACCAGCTTGATTTTTCATTATATTCCTTTCAATGTTACAATACATATTGATACATGCCGAAGCATCCAATACCATGGACCGAAAACCATCGCATCCAAAACTATGGACCGAAAAACCATAGGTAGGTTCGCCCAACC